>JAWPHD010020007.1:5000-7500 GCA_037043455.1 Cyrtodaria siliqua | reverse complement strand
CAGACAACAGACAGACAGACAACAGACAGACAACAGACAGACAACAGACAGACATACAGACATCAACAACAGACAGACAGACAGACAAACAGTCAGAGCAGACTATGCTAAAGAGGCCAGACATGCCAACAGAGGGCCAGACAGAGAGCTAGACTGGCCAACAGAGACCCAACAAGACAGACAGTCAGACAACATACAGACAGACTACAGAAAGACAACTAGACAGACAACAGACAGACAGACAACAGACTGTCAGACTTAATATGTCAGTACTGACTACTGTCATTGACAGTAATTATTATGTATTAGACATATTACAGTTATGAAGTTAAAAGTATGATTTAAGTAGGAATTATTAATAATGTTACAGAATAATAGTAAGAATGTACAGTATTATATGTATTATGATTATAGTAAGTCTTATGACTTAATGTAAAGGAATGTATTGATTGTATTATTATGTAGTATTATGTATATTAATAGTATTAGTTATTTAGTTATTATTATATGTATGTATAATTATTATAATGTATGAAGGTATTATGGTATTATTATGTATTTTTTATGTATTTATTAGTATTAATTATATTATTATGTATTGTATGTAGAGTATGGTAATTTATTATGATTATTAATTAGTATTGTATTATTATTATTATTATTATTATTATGTATTATTATTATGTATTATGTAGTATTATTTATTTATGTATTATTATTATGTATTATTATTATGTATTATATTATTATTATTATTATGTATTATTATGTATGTATTATGTATTATGTATTATTATTATTAGTTTATGTATTATTATTATTTGTTTTATTATTATTTAGTATTATGTTTATGTATTATTATTATTATTGTTATTATTATTATTATTATTTTATTTATTATTAGTTTGTGTAGTTTATTGTATTTTTATGTATTATGTTTTGTTAATTATTGGATGTATTTAATTATTATTATTTTTATATTTGTATTTGTTTAGTTTTTATGTTGTTTGATTGAGTTTTAGTTGATGTTTTTTTTAGTAGTATTTTATTTTTTAGTTTTTTTTTGTATTATTTTTGTTTTTTGTAGTATTTTAGGTTTGTTTTTGTATTGTTTGTTGATGTTGTTTTTGTTTTTTTTTGTTTTGTTTTTATGTTTTGTATTTTGTTGTTTGTTTTTGTGTTTGTTGTGTTGTTATTGTGTTTTGTTTTGTTTTTTGTGTGTTGTTTGTGTTTGTTTGGTTTTTGGTGTTGTTTTGTTTTGGTTGTTGTTTGGTTTTGTTTTTGGTGGTTGTTTTTTTGTGGTTGTGTTGTTTTGGTGTTGTGTTTTGTTGTTGGTGTTTTTTGTGTTTTTGTTTGTTTGTTTGTGGTTGTTGGGTTGGGTATTTGTTGGGTTTTGTGGTGTTGGTTGTGGTTTGGTTTGGTGGTGGTTGTGTGTGTGGTTTTTGGTGTGTATTGTGGTTGGTTTGTTTTTGTGTTTGTGGTTTGTTGTTGTTGGTTTTGTTTGGTTGTGGTGGTGTTTGTGGTGGTTGTGTGGTGTGGGGTGGTGGTTGTGTGTGGGTGGTTGTTGGTGTGGTGGTGTGTGGTGGTGGTGTGTGTGTGTTGTGTGTGGGTTGTTGTGTGGTGGTGTTTGGTGTGTGTGGTGTTGGTGGTTTGGTTGGTGTTGGTGGTGTTGGTTGTTGTGTGTGTGTTTGTGGTGTGGTTTTGGTGTTTTGGTGTTTGTGGTGTTGTTGTTTGTTGTGTGTGTTGTGTTGTGGTTGGTGTGTTTGTTGTTGTGTTGGTGTGTGGTGGTTGTTGTGTTTGGTTGTGTTGTGTGTGTGGTGGTGGTGGTTTGGTGTGTGTTGTTGTGGTTGTTGTGTTGGTTGTTGTGTTGTTGTGTGTTTTGTGGTGATGTTGTGGTGTTTTGTGTGTGTGTGGTGTTGTGGTGGGTTTGTGGTGTGTGTGTGGTGTGGTGTTGTGTGTTGTGGTTGGTTTGTGTGGTGGTGTGGTGTGGTGGTGGTTTGTGTGGTGTGTAGTGTGGTGTAGTGTGGTGAGTGGTGGTATTGTGTAGAGTAGGAGGAGGAGAGTGGAGAGAGGAGGAGATGTGAGAGTTGAGGAGGGGAAGTGAGGAGGAGAGGGAGGGAGGTGGGTAGGAGTGTGTGAGAGAGGAGAGGAGGAGTGAGTAGGGAGGAAGTGGAGGGAGGAGGATGGAGAGGAGAGAGGGAGTGAGGAAGGAGGGATGAGGAGGAGAGGATAGGAGAAGGTAGGAGGGAGGGTTAAGAGGAGGAGAGGGAGAGGATGGGAGAGAGGAGAGAGATAGAGGAGAAGGAGAGGAGAGTAGAGGAGGGGGAGTAAGGTGAGAAAGGAGGAGGAGTGGAGAGGAGTAGGTGGAGAGAGGAGGAGGGAGGAGAGGAGGGGAGGAGAGGAGGAGAGGAAGGAATGAGGGGAGGGAGAGAGTAGAGAGGAGAGAGAAGGGAGTATGGAGAGGGAGGGAGAGGAGGAGGGAGAGAGGTGGAGAGGAGGA
>JAWPHD010020006.1:0-33424 GCA_037043455.1 Cyrtodaria siliqua | reverse complement strand
TGATTTTGTACATTCCAGTGAATCACAGTGAGATATTGTACATTTCAGCAGATTATGTACAATGAGATAGTCCAGTGGATCACAATTAACTATTTGAACATTCCAGTGGATCACAATGGCATATTGTACATTCCAGTGGATGACAATGGCATATTGTACATTCCAGTGGATGACAGTGAGATACTGTACATTCCAGTGGATGGCCCCTGCGAATGGAGTCCTTCAAAACCATGGTTGACCATGGTTCAACCGTGGTTGACCATGGTCAACCATGGTTGCTGAACCATGGTCAACCTTGGTATAACCATGGTTTAACAAAAACACTAAATGGCACCATAGCTGAAAACCATGGTCAAACTATGACCATGGTCAACCATGAATTACCATGCTTGCTATAAAACATAACCATGGTCAACCAAGGTCGAAACCATGGTCAACCAAGGTCAAAACCATGGTCAACCAAGGTCAAAACCATGGTCACACCAGGATCAGCCATGGTCAAACCAAGGTCAACCATGGTTAAGCCAGTCAGTCATTCTTTATACCATGGCCAACCATGTTTTTTTCACCATGGTTATATGGTTAACTATAATTGACAGACAAAAAGTTGAGTTAACAATTTCTATTCTCCTTTAAGATTACAGGTTTGAGGAAAAATATTGAAACTATACTCTAATGAACTTTTCAAACATAATGCAAAAATACATTAAAACAAATAAGAGCCATTGGCTATTTTGGCTACTGCTGGCGTTAACCTAGACAGTTCCCTGGTGAAAATATTCCTGTGAATTCCAGTGGACGTCCATTGGAATAATCAAACAGAATTGCTCTGGAATTCCACTGGTATACCATTGGAATTCCAGAGCAATTCCACTTGATTTTTCCACTAGAATACCAGTGGAATTCACTGAATATCAGCAATTCCACTAGATTATTCCAGTGGAAATACCAGTGGTGTTCCAGTGAAATACCAGTGGTATTTCAACTGGAATAATCTTATTATTTCAGTGGAAATACCAGTGGAATACTAGTGATATTTCCATTGGAATAATCTAGTGGAATTGCCCTGATATCCAGTGGTATTACAATACCATATATGTTTACCTACCCGGTTTGATTATAATAGTGGGATTCGATAATATTTAGGACAATTTAAAATTCGAGGACAGACAGCAGACAACGCCCTATCGCATAAGCTCATGCAATAATCTCTGGCCTGTGGCCATTAGAGCTATATATAGCTAATTAAATATAACTTCTTTTTTAAATTTATTAAATTCTGACACACAGTAAAAACAGCAGGCCGTATAACGTCTCCAAACATTCTTCCTTGGTGATCAGTTTGGTATAGGGCCAGTTTTTTTTCTTTGATCTATGCACTGCAATAGTTCGTCCCGCGCCATCTGCACGTATGCCGTTTTTGGCCTCTCCAAGAAACTGAAATCTGAAAATAAGTTTTTCATAAAACAGTGACATCATGTGTTTTTTAAGTATGATCTGCTGCCTTAAATATAGCTTTAAATTGTTTAAGAAAACCTTTAAACAGATTAAGAGCTAGACCCTTTTGTGTGTGCAAGTGTCTACAGTGAGACGATGCCATAGGACGAGTGTTCAGGGCCATTTTACCATCATGTTTTGTATATGCTTTCAACTTAACACTTTTTTGAACTATAAATACATAATCTTGGGTAAGTACATGTTTCAATACATTGATTCTTCTGACAGCAAGCATTTATGTTTCTTTTTTTTTTTTAACCAATACCATTTTTTTAAATAGAAGATTGATTGAATGTTGTTTAACGGCTCATCAACACAGTATAGGTTATTTAGAGCCGCCCCAGAGAGAGGGGAAGGATACATAGGAATCCGGGAACCTGCCCTACTCTTATTATCAAATAGATTCCAAACATTTTACGGATTTTTTCCATAAAGAACATAATTATTCTCTAGCTTAGTTTTAATTGAATTGAATTGAATGTTGTTTAACGGGTCATTAACACAGTATAGGTTATATAGAGCCGCCCCAGAGAGAGGGGAAGGATACATAGGAACCGTGCCCTACTCTTATGATTAAATAGATTCCTATGGTTCTTTAACGTGCTCGGAGGATAGACCGATACACGGGACCGCCCGGTTTACATCCCTATCCGACGGACGAGGCTAAGGGGAAAGTGTCTTTCCCAAGAACACACCGACGGAACTCAATGGCACCACGGAGGATTGAACCTGGGGCCTCCGGTAACAAATCCGCCGTGCTACCGACTGCACCACGCCAGCCGTCTTTTTTAATAGAAAACAATTATTATACCTTCATACTTTGGTCAGGTAGAAGGTACAAAGACCCGAGAAGTATTCTGGTCCATGGCTTTATCTTTCTGCGTCTTCATTTTTGCAGCATTCTTGTTTAGCTTTTCCAGTCTATCGAAATATAAAGGCAACCAAAATAAAATGTAAACATTAACTTTTAAAAAGATTGAGTTGAACGTCATCAGCAAAATGGCATGCATACTTTGAAACTGTATCAAATCATTTTCTTTAAAATCCTGATTAATATATGATTATACGAATAAACTTCTTTGTTGTACAAGATATCTCTCAGAATCTGGAAACGGGCAACCGGAAGCTGCTGTGAAACGACCGGTCCAAGCCGGTCTACACTTCTCAAGTCGCAGTTCCAAAATCCATTAGATTTTATGCTTGTAAACCCAACAGTTTACACAATTGGTTTCATTCATAAAATAATGCATTTATTTAATTGTAACGGGCTGTTTTCCATCGCTAAATGTCTGCAAATTTACGATCGCCGTACGTTCGCGAAAACTGATGACGTTATATTCAGCATACGATTTCCTCAATCTTAAAAAGGAATTGATGCGTTCGTGTTTCGTGGAAGACTATATATCTACATATTAACTTGTTTATATGCATGACATATGATTAGTGTAGGCTCCAAAATACTTACGGATGTTGTGTTTTCTGCTTTGGCGGTCATGCAAAGTCAGCGTGCAGCGTTCTTTTTTAAACGGTGCAGCGTTCTTTTTTAAACGGTGACGTCACGTGATTTTCACACGTCGTTATAACCGTTATGATTCCGTTCATACGGGTGGCGTTCTATTGAATAAAACTCGCTGTTTCTAGATATATTGGCCTGAATTACAGACAATATTAAACATGTGTTTTCCACACCAAACAATATCATTAAATCATTTTAATTTCTCGCTCAGTATCAGTTTAAAAGGGAAACACGGAAATCTGCGGCCCTGGAATGTTTTGCAAAAAAAGCGAACTTTTTGAATACACTCAAAGCACTCGTTTATTAATGCGATTACATGAGGTATTCAGTGTATTTCATTGATAAAGTATGAAATTAAACGTATATGGATGAGCATCTTTCCCAAAAGCGTTACAAAATTAGCGATATGCTTTTTTTCCAAACAATCGTAACATCATACCAATGAGCGGCCCTGGATTGTTTTGCGAGAAAATGCGATTTTTGTAATACACTCGAAGAACTCGTTTATTAATGCGACTGGATGAGGTATTCAGTGTATTTCATTGGTGAAGAATGAAATTAAACATATATGGATGAGCATCTTTCCCAAAAAAAGCGTTACAAAACTTAGCGATATGCTTCTTTTTTTATATGTCACCGGTTTTCGCGATTCCAAAAAACGAAAAAGTATTTAGTTCTGAATGTTTAATTGATATACAGGCCTTACACAACTGCATTTAAATGTTCTAAAATACAAAGTGGATTTAAATGTTGGGCAAGGCAATTGCCTTTTGAAAATATGCTTGCTCTGAGGCTGAGAAATCTTATTTTAAAAATATTTCCAAAAAACATTTTTGAGCAATAGCACTGAGAGTGCCTTCTAATTAAAATAAGGCATAATTCATTTTACAACTAAAACCATCTCAGAGTAGATGGTGTATCTTAGAATTATATGGAGAAAAAATGGAAGGGTGGGGAATAGACTTCTGCTGACCACCCTTTGAAATCCAAAAGCGCGCTGTCTGTGTCAGCACCTGAACAAAATGCTGGGGAGAACCCTGGCTGAGCTGTTAGTTGAGGAGGCCTGGATGATTTAAAATTATGGTGACCAGCTCAACCATGGTCATTAAGATTATCGTTGTTACCATGGTTGTCCAAAAACCATGCTTTTAAACCATTGTTTTAAAAGACAACCATGGTCAGAATCTCAATCATAGTCATCAATATTTACCATGGTCTGAGAGCATGGTTGACCATGGTTATTACATTGACCATGCTTACAAACTATGGTTTTGAAATTAACCATTGTCAAAAGCACTGCTAAGCATGGTCAACCATGGTCATCAGTTCGCAGGGGGACAGTGGCATATTGTACATTCCTGTGGATGACAATGTTATATTGTACATTCCAGTGGATGACAATGACATATTGTATATATTTTACATTCCAGTGGATGACAATCATGCATATTGCTCATTTCAGTGGATGACAATGAAATATTGTACATACCAGTGGATGACAATGGTATATTGTACATTCTAGCGGATGACAATGACATATTGTACATATTGTACATTACAGTGGATGACAATGATGCCTATTGCTCATTCCAGTGGATGACAATGAGATATTGTACATTCCAGTGGATGACAATGGCATATTGCTCATTCCAGTGGATGACAATGGTATATTGTACATTCCAGTGAATGACAATGACATATTGTACATTCCAGTGGATGACAATGGCATATTGTACATTCCAGTGGATGACAGTCATGCATATTGCTCATTCAAGTGAATGGCAATGAGCTATTGTACATTCCAGTGGATGGCAATGGAATATTGTACATTCCAGTGGATGGCAATGAGCTATTGTACATTCCAGTGGATCACAATGGTATATTGTACATTCCAGTGGATGACAATCATGCATATTGTACATTCCAGTGGATGACAATGAGATATTGTACATTCAAGTGGATGACAATCATGCATATTGCTCATTCCAGTGGATGGCAATGAGCTATTGTACATTCCAATGGATGACAATGGAATATTGTACATTCCAGTGGATGATGATGGCATATTGTACATTCCACTGGATGACAATGAGTTATTGTACATTCCAGTGGATGGCAATGAGATATTGTACATTCCAGTGGATGACAATGGCATAATGGTTTATTCCAGTGGATGCCAATGTGATATTGTACATTACAGTGGATGACAATGCAATATTGTACATTCTGGTGGATGACAATGGCATATTGTACATTCCAGCGAATGACAGTCATGGATATTGTACATTTCAATGGATGACAATGATATATTATACCTTCCAGTGGATAACAATGGTATATTGTAAATTCCAGTTCATTTCAGTGGATGACAATGTGATATTGTACATTCCAGTGAATCACATTGGTAGATTGTACAGTCCAGTGGATCACAATGGTATATTGTACATTCCAGTGGAGGACAGTCATGCATATTGTACATTTTAGTGGAGGACAATGGCATATTGTTCATTCCAGTGGATGCCAATGAGATATTGTACATTACAGTGGATGACAATGCAATATTGCACATATCAGTGGATGACAATGGCATATTGTACATTCCAGTGGATGACCGTCATGGCTATTGTACATTTCAGTGGATGACAATGAGATATTGTTCCTTCCAATGAATTATAATGATATATTGTACATTCCAGTTCATTCCAGTGGATGATAATGAGATATTGTACATTCCAGTTGATCACAATGGTATATTGTACATTCCAGTGGAGAACAATCATGCATATTGTACATTTCAGTGGATGAATTGAATTGAATTGAAATGGATTTTATAGTCGCACCAACAGCTAAGGTCATATGGCGACTTTCCAGCTTCCATTGGTGGAGGAAGACCCCAGGTACCCCTCCGGGCAATTTTCGTGCACGGATGGGCACCTGGGTAGAACCACCGACGTTCCGCAAGCCAGCTGGATAGCTTCCTTACATAAAGATTCTTCAGTGGATGACAATGGCATATTGTACATTCCAGTGGATGACAATGAATTATTGTACATCCCAGTAAATCACAATGGTATATTGTACATACCAGTGGAGGACAATCATGCATATTGTACATTTCAGTGGATGACAATGGCATATTGTACATTTCAGTGGATGACAATGAATTATTGTACATCCCAGTAAATCACAATGGTATATTGTACATTCCATTGAATGACAAGCATGCATATATGTACATTTCAGCAGATGACAATGACATATTGTACATTCCAGTGGAAGACAATGGCATATTGTACATTCCAGTGGATGACAATGGCATATTGTACATTCCAGTGGATGACAATGGCATATTGTACATTCCAGTGGATGACAATGGCATATTGTACATTCCAGTGGATGACAAGCATGCATATTGTACATTACAGTGGGTGCCAATGCAATATTGTACATTCTGGTGAATGACAATGGCATATTGTACATTCCAGTGAATGACAAGCATGCATATATGTACATTTCAGCAGATGACAATGACATATTGTACATTCCAGTGGATGACAATGGCATATGGTTAATTCCAGTGGATGTCAATGTGATATTGTACATTACAGTGGATGACCATGCAATATTGTACATTCTGGTGAATGACAATGGCATATTGTACATTCCAGTGGTTGACAGTCATGGATATTATACATTTCAGTGGATGACAATGAGATATTATACCTTCCAGTGGACTACAATGGTATATTGTACATTCCAGTTCATTTCAGTGGATGACAATGCGATATTGTACATTCCAGTGAATCACATTGGTAGATTGTACATTCGAGTGGATCACAATGGTATATTGTACATTCCAGTGGAGGACAGTCATGCATATTGTACATTTTAGTGGAGGACAATGGCATATTGTACATTCCAGTGGATGACAATGGCATATTGTTCATTCCAGTGGATGCCAGTGAGATATTGTATATTACAGTGGATGACAATGCAATATTGCACATTCCAGTGGATGACAACGGCATATTGTACATTCCAGTGGACCGATGACCGTCATGGCTATTGTACATTTCAGTGGATGACAATGATATATGTTCCTTCCAATGAATTACAATGATATGTTGTACATTCCAGTTCATTCCAGTGGATGACAATGAGATATTGTATATTCCAGTGGATCACAATGGTATATTGTACATTCCAGTGGAGGACAATCATGCATATTGTACATTTCAGTGGATGACAGTGGCATATTGTACATTCCAGTGGATCACAATGAATTATTGTACATCCCAGTAAATCACAATGGTATATTGTACATTCCAGTGAATGACAATCATGCATATATGTACATTTCAGCAGATGACAATGACATATTGTACATTCCAGTGGATGGCAATGGCATATTGTACATTCCAGTGGATGACAATGGCATATTGTACATTTCAGTGGATGACACATTCCAGTGGATGACAATGAGATATTGTACATTCCAGTGGATCACAATGAGATACTGTACATTCCAGTGGATCACAATTGACATCCACAGTACTGATAAACATGTACATGTCAACCCATGTTTACATATTGCCTCAACCAGCAGTCTATCATAACCCACTTATATATAACCAGTCAAACCCTTATTTTACCCTGCAGTCCATATAGAGCCTTTGACATATTTTGTTGAGACAATAATGCATGTTGCAGATACTGTTAAATGCATAATTTTGCATTGTTGATTTTTTCATTGAAATTAAAAAATAAACAAATTTGAAAAATGTGAATTCCTACTACTCATGGATTCTGGGAACAACAGCTTCATACAAATAATTATTCATGACATTTTCATGATTTTTTAGTGGTGGAGGCAGACCACCCATGTATTCATGGGTAGAACCATGCACTACTGTATACCTCTTGCATCTATATGAATTGACACATTCTGGCTTAAAGTCTTAACATGTCTAATGACAGCAAACAAATTCAGACAGAAAAAATATGTTATTGTATAATCTTTGAGATCTCTGGGAGTTCTTTTAATTTTAAAACAATGAGATTCACTGTGGCAATTCACTGCCACAGTGAATTAAAGACTTTATTTAATTTAAAACAAGCTCCTAAATTGACATCTGGAATTGATTTAGTAAAACTGTTAAATGTTCTTGAAATCTTTCTTTACAAAGTTGCAGCTTTAGAGTGGATTATGTTCTAACACTCTGCACTTTTGTTTACAGGCTCGATTAGATTTGTCAGTAAGGCCAGTTTTTTTTTTATTATTAGGTTTACCGATTTTTTCTGGAAAAATGAAGGATATAATTATAGGAGGAGGGAATAAAAAAAAAAAATTCATGAAAACATACCCAAAAAGGCATCTAAAAGAAAAAGATTGTATAATAGTATTAAATGACTTTAATCTTAGTTTCAAGGTAACAAGTCAATTAAAAGGCAATCTATTATGGTTTATTTTGATTATTTGTTGCAAGCTTCATGAAATTTCACCTTGTGGTCTTAACTGTTGTATGCAGACAGAAAACTGACCTATGGAAAACCTCAAACCATGTAAAGTCTAAAATTAACTGGGCATTCTGGGTAATCAAAATATCTGTCCCAGTCAAGCCAGTTAAGCTTTATAAAAAAAACACCACTTTTTTCAACGACGACGACAGCAATTCGTCAATATAAACGAATTGCAAATAACTGAACGGTGCATTTGCACTAACTAAGTCTCCAACAGTTTGGCCAGACTCTGCTTTAACAAATTTATTTACACGCTTGTTTAATTTGTCTTTGTCGACGATAAAAATCAGCCCAAACCACCAAAACAGTTTTCTGTCCTCCAACTGCGTGGAGTTCGCCATGTTTTCGTGCACTCGATCGACAAACGCTTCAGGTAAAAGTGTAAAAACCGGACCTATTGCTGAGAGCAGTGTTTTGGAAATTTCGTGTATTTTTTTTTTCGTGTCTTTTCGGCAATAATTTGGGTCGGCGGGTCAGTAAACCTAAAGATTAAAAAAAGTCTGGCCTAATGGTGGGTTTAAAATTCTTATAGTACTTAACCCGGCCGCTACAAAAATATGATGGACTGTTCTTTCTTCGAATTAAGAACATTCCATTTATGTGACAAAGGGGTGTTTTGGGGGAATGACTGATCAGCAGCTGGACATTGTAAACCCTGATCAGCCTGCGAGTTAAGAGCTATTATAGTCATGCTTAGGTGGTTAAGGGTTATGTGACTCTTTGCAAAATATGGCAGTAATTTTTAAGGAATACACACAGTGGCAGATATGATACATATTGCAAATAATTATGGGGTACTTACACATACAAACTTATACTTGTAAAGTCAGCTGGTATATCAATTGTACTTATGTTTTGTCTGTTAAACATATTGCAAATTACTTTATAAGAGGGACTGTTGTAATGCCCTGCCTATATAATGTCTGTCCGTCCGTCCATCCGTGCTTCACACTATTTGTTCCAACAGTATCTAGGCATTAAGTTTTGAGGTCACATATTTTAACATATATTAATCATTATTAAAGTTTCCATCTTTTGGAACTCAAAACCTTGTCTACTGGTAAAAATGTAGTTCTGGGAAAGGTTTCTAGGTATTTTATATATCATTTTGAAACTTGGCATGATTGTTTATTGACTGTAGTAATGGCATCATTTTGAAACTTGGCATGATTGTTTATTGACAGTAATAATGGCATCATTGATTGTTTATTGACAGTAGTAATGGCATCATTTTGAAACTTGGCATGATTGTTTATTGACAGTAGTAATGGACAGTTTGGAAAGTTTGATTGGGGTATAATCTCAGAAAGTGCAGGAAGAATCATTTTGTCATTAGCAGTGGTGAAAATTAAGGGCTCGCTTAGTATAGAAATAAAATTATGTGCACATTATTTGATAAAAATCCATTCACTTTCACAAAGAAATGATGATTAGATCTATCTGTAGAATCTTTAGGCTTTTGTTAGCCGTGCACGTGATCGAAAAGTCACACGGTATATATAAAACCACCCTGGTGACCTGTGTTAATATATTTTTGAATAGATAACTGTAAACAAAGTATTGTACAAAAATATGTCCTGTATAAACCATTCTGTTACTTGTAAAACAGTATGTTGCTCCTAATAAGGAGGTAATATAAAGTGCATACATTAAGGTATAACATATGCAGTACAACGGTATGCACACATCTGTAAAATTCGCAAAAAAGGAGTTGAGGTTGAGTAAAATATCTTCTTTGAAAACCTACACTCTTTTTTGCTGTCTCACACATTCGCCCTATACGTCTATTTGCCCCAGTTTAAGCGGCAGGCATGTGCTGTTGGATAATTGTAAGGTTTGAGGCCACTTAAGATATTGAAGATGATCCAGTTACTCCTGTTCTTAATTTTGAAAATTGTTACCACTATATTTCAAGCACATGGTTACTGGATCTAGGGGTTTATTTTTTACAAAGATTTATGTCGTCGGTAACGGGTATCAGTTTTCTCAAAGGCTAATTTTTTAATAAAAAAAAACACGATTCTGTAAAACACTGAAATGTGCATGCTGCAACAATTGGCTTTTATGTTTTAAGATCTAAAAGATTCTTTCAGTAATTAATGACAGGTGTATTTGTAAACTTAGCACAAAACAGTGATAGTTAATTAGTAATTAATTGTCAGGTGGAACATTGACACATGCTTAACATATGTATAGAATTACTGTTACTATTACTAAGTAGTTGGGTATTTCTGTTTTAATTATAAACAAAAGAGGCTTAAGACGCCCTGTTAAAGTGACACGTGTCAATCTTGAAGTAGTTTTCAAGCATTGAAAAATATTGTCTCGATTTATTCATATAGTAACATTTTGACTTTTAAACTGCTTTCATATAATTAACCCATTTCATTCTGCAGGCAAATCTGATAAGTATAGATAGCTCTAGAACTGTTCTAGAACAGTTCCAGTACAGATCGTTCTGGAACAGCTCTAGAACTGTTCTGGAATATAAGTTCTAGAACTGTTCTTGAACATAATTTCTAGAACTGTTCTTGAACATAACTTCTAGAAAATTTGTCTCATTTAACGTTCACGTACTGCTCTAGAACTGTACCAGAACATGTTAGGTACAGTTCAAGAACAGTTCTTGAACAATCTATCCAGAACAGTTCAAGAATTGTTCATGCACAGTTCTAGAAAATTTCGCAGGGGGATATATTCCAGTAAATCTGAAATTTTTTGCAGGTTCTTCTTTTGGAGATGTTAATAAAATGTGGTATACCTGGTCAATTTTAGAAATAAAACTATATCATTATGTAGTATTTAAATTCTCTACACAGTGAAATAATTTTAAAAGCAATATGCATGCAAAAACTAATTTAATGAACGTAAAAATCATACGTGAGCATGCAAATCAGGTCATAAAATAATGTCCTACTGTTCACCTAAAGATAATGTCCTAATGTTCACCTAAAGTTTCTGTAAGTTATATTCACGTTTTCTCTGTTAAGCATGTAGATTGTAGAGAATTTAAAGTCATTTCTAGTGCTGAAAGAATCTTTAAAATCCATAGAGAACTTCAAAAGTTATACTGATTTTTATAAACTTGGTCAACTCCTACGCGTATACAGTACAGGCCAGTTCCACCCAGGAAAGCCTCTAACACAAAAAGCTTAGAACCGCAGTCAACTACTGTGGTGAGTACATGTCATGGTTCATAGATAACTTAGAACCTTAGTCAACTACAGTACATGTCATGGTTCATAGATACTTTAGAGCCTCAGTCAACTACAGTACATGTCATGGTTCATAGATAACTTAGGACCAAAAAAAACAAACCTGTGTTTCCGGTGGCCCGACCGACCCTATTTTTAAGGGGCCGACCCTAAAACTTTTTATGAAAAAAAAAAAAAAAATTGTTCTGAACACTGATTTATCACAATATATCGAGGTAAACTTACATCACAGAGAAACTTTCAGCTGTATCATCAACTTGTATGGGGTTTATGTGATAAATACATGTAGAATTGTACAATATCTTGCTCCAAAAAAAGAAAAAGAAAAACAACAAAAAAAAGAAAATGCCTACCTACCGACCCTATTTTTTCAGAGCATGAAATAAGAAACACACCTAATTTTTTTTTGGCCTTAGAGCCTCAGTCAACTACAGTACATGTCATGGTTCATAGATAACTTAGAACCTCAGTCAACTACAGTACATGTCATGGTTCATAGATAACTTAGAGCCTCAGTCAACTACAGTACATGTCATGGTTCATAGATAACTTAGAGCCCCAATCAACTACAGTACATGTCATGGTTCATAGATAACTGAGAGCCTGAGTCAACTACAGTACATGTCATGGTTCATAGATAACTGAGAGCCTCAGTCAACTACAGTACATGTCATGGTTGATAGATAACTTAGAGCCTCAGTCAACTACAGTACATGTCATGGTTCATAGATAACTTAGAGCCTCAGTCAACTACAGTACATGTCATGGTTGATAGATAAGTTAGAGCCTCAGTCAACTACAGTAGATGTCATGGTTCATAGATAACTTAGAGCCTCAGTCAACTACAGTACACGTCGTGGTTCATAGATAACTTAGAGACTCAGTCAACTACAGTACATGTCGTGGTTCATAGATAACTTAGAACATAGTCTACAGTACATGTCATGGTCCATAGATAACTTCTAGCCTCAGTCAACTAAAATACATGCCATGATTCATAGATAACTTAGAGCCTCATTCAACTGCAGTACATGCCATGGTTCATTGAAAACTTAGAGCCTCAGTCAAGTATGGTACCAGGGTCTTCCATAGGCAGTTTAAGGGCATATTCCCACTATCCCTTAATTCGAAAATCAAATTTCCCCCTACTCCTTAATTACCCTCTATCCTTTGATCTCTCTGCCCTATCCCTTGAAAACACCAATAAATCTCCAAAATGCATTATACCTGTCTATAAACAGCTACTTCTAGGCTATACATCTTAAAAATCCTTTCATTTACAGTTGAAATATACTTCAAATTGCATCTAAATAAATAATGATATGTAAAAATATTGGTCACCCGAAAGGGTACCTCCCTCGCACACCCGCCCCAAGACATTCAAATTAAATTTCCCCTATCCTTTAAAGGGACAATGTCCGTAACTTTTAGCTTACAAAACACACACTAATTACGTTCACAAACATTACAAACATTACACACTAAACTTTATTGAATATTTACTATTTAAATGCAAGATTGTTAAACGGAATTCAATCACGGTGCAAAAAAAGAAGTGCCGCTTTGTGCGTCTGAACTCGCAGCCCAAACTAAAGTTATACTCTCGGGTAATAATAGTGAGCGCGAGATTGTCGACATTGCTCCTGATGAGCTAAGCGGGCTATACATATTGCGCAATACATACTTGATAGAAAACCTAATGCGCTAATGGAAGTCACGTATCAGCAGAAAAGGTAAATAAAGTGGGTCCCATATATATACTACTACATACTTCTTTGAGTCTATCCTCAAGTTTTCATGTACACATTTCACTGAATAAAAGTCGGAGGGTTATTTGGTTATGCTCAATATCTGCTTACTTACGGACAGTGTCCCTTTAAATAATTTCTGTGGAAGACCCTGGGTACATGTCGTGTCATAGTTCATAGATAACTTCGAGCCTCAGTCAACTACAGAATGTGTCATTGTTTACAGATAACTTCAGTACAACCTCAGACAACTATGGTACATGTCATATCATAGTGCATAGAAAACTTAGAGCCTCGGCCAACTGCAGTACATGTCATGTCATAGTAAATAGATAATGTAGAGCCTCTTTCAACTACAGTACATGCATGTCATGGTTAAACTCTTGACAACTACAGGGTGTATGTGTAATTTCATGGTTCATAGATAACGTAAAGCCTCAACTACAATACATGTCATGGTTCATTGATAACTTAGAGCCTCAGTCAACTATACAGTGCATGTCATATCATGGTTCATTGATAACTTAGAGCCTCAGTCAACTACAGTACATTCGATATATCATAAATATACTCAAGCATTAATTTGACTGCCTAAAAATATTTCTCAGCTTTAGGACTGCAGATACCCTTCTGTTATCTTATATAATGGCCCAGTCATACCAACCACGAATGTCTCCCCGAACCCACTACGGTTGTCCCCACCACGGATGCACCCCGGATGGGCATTTCTTAAAAAATACTACAAACTACTATGAATACATTACGGTTTGAGTACGGTTGAGTACGGTAACAGTAAGGAGCAGCAAGGTTGGCACAGGAAACACCGCGGTTGACATGTGTAAATGACTGGAACCACTACGGTTCCACTACTGTTCGAGTATGGACTACTACGGACAACTACGAACTAGTACGAACTAGTACGGACTAGTATGGAGTGTCACGAGCGTGTCACGGTTCCCCACGGGGTCCGCAATCGCGCAATAAAAAGGCCTGCATTTCAGCAATTCGGCCTTATTCGCGATGAAACCGTACTAGATCGTAATAGGCCATACAAGTTTGTGTATATATCGTACTAAACCATGCTCCAACCGTGAGATAACCTTACTGAAACCCTAGTGTCCCCGTAGTAGGTCGTGGTAGGTCGTAGTAAGCCGTGGTTATTCCCGGTATGCCGGGAATGTTCTACGAATCACTACGAATCACTACAAATCGCTGCGAACCCACTAAGGATGCCCTACGGATGGAAAAATCGTGGTGCTGACGCCGTGAGTTTTGGACATGTCCAAAACTCTTGGGGTGGGTCCACAGATACATAAGAACTACTACGAATAACCCAGAATACACTACGGATTCACTACGAATCCATCCGTAGTGGATTGGTACAGGCATTCGTGGTTGGTGTGACTGGGGCATTACAGTGAGTAACACTGAACCAAGATATTGTTGTGTTCTGAAATTTAATAAATTCATTAAATTGTTTCATCGATTTAATTTTCGCAGAACAGTTTCATATTATTTTGTCTGTCAGAAATTGTTTTGAAGTTAATTCGTAGTTATAACAATATTACAATAGGCTCTGGGCTACAAATTGTATTTTATTGGTTTCTTCAATGGAACTTGCCTGTTTTGGTGAGCTGCAGGAGGGTTACCCTTAGAAACCATTTTGTACATTCTAGACTAATTATTCAAGACAAGTTGTTTCTTAGAGTTATAAAGAAAAATCAATAACAGTTTTACACCATTGTGAAAATGACCAGAAGTGGAGAAAGTTGTAAATGAGTAATGAAGGTTAGCCAGCAGGATCAATTTGGATTGATTTAGCAAGAATAGCTGTGACATTGTTGTTCTGAGGTCCCTAAGGCTGGACAGAAACATTGACCGTCTGATCTCGATGCTTCTGGTGCATCATACTTGAGGGTCAAGTATGACCATTTCTGACATGTTGTTAAATTCACTTATAGATGAAAATGTGGGAAAGTTGCTGTAAGTTCAGAGAACAATTGTGGCCAATTATATGCATTATAGCCTTTAGGGCTACCCTGATTTCCCTATATATATATATGGCACCCCTTGCCTGAAACTGTAACATCCAAGTGCCATTTAATGAGGTACTTTTTTCATAGCAAATCTTATGAGAAGTTAGTCATTTCTGGCTCTGAAGTGACCCCAGTTTTGCCGTTTTTTTACTGGCAAATGTCAAAGTGTACCTATCTTTCATACTTTTGAGTCATAATTTTAAAAAATAACTACAAAAAATGTCAGAGTGTACCCATCTTTCATTTTTCAGTCATAATTTTAAAAAATAACTACAAAAGTATGTATTAAATGTTCCGTTTTGGAGAAAACATATTTATGTCTGAATTCTAGTTGTTTTATTTCAGTCATGATATATTATCCAATCCAGGACTTTGCACTGGTAAACATTAGTCTCTGATCCCCTAGACTATCTTTTTTGACCAATCACTGTTTTATTTAAAAAAATAACTCCTGCATTTTGGAAGTGTGAGAGAGATGAACTGTGATCCTTATTAAAGTTTTCAAAAAGACTAATCCATTTTCTTGATGATTGCATGATGATATAAACTGATATAATGTCTGGCAGTAGTTATGATTAATAGAAAACACGCTGCAGCAGCCAGGATTATTCCCATGAGAAACACCATGACATGAGAACTACAATGACATTTGATATCAAGCATTCATTGATAGTGCTTCATTTTATTCTGATTTATGTATGTCTAAGGACAAACATGCTGATTTGCAGCAATACCGCCAATATTTTGCAGAATGTATATGTTTATCGACAATCGAAAGTCGTTATAATGTTTGATTGTCTTGCTGTTCTGACTGTTCTGTGAGGTGGGGCAAGGGTTATTTCTGTTATCCCGTTATTGGCATAATTTTATATTTTGTTATCTGTTTTCAGTGTTTTTTAATTTACTGTTAACTGGTATTCAATTTGCTGTTAATTCAATTTGCTGTTATCTGTTATGAGAACCCCTCCTGCCCACCCACTCTTCTACAAAGCATGGCTGACATGTACATGGGTTACTTTGTCCATCAGTCCGTGGTATCATGACAGAATCTTGTTCAAACTTTTAAGAACATCTTAAGTAGTTTTCTTCCGTCGCTCGGATGGGGATGTAAACCAGGTGGTACCGTGTATCGGTCTATCCTCCGAGCACGTTAAAGAACCGCAGGAATCTATTCGGTAATAAGAGTAGGGCACGGTTCCCGGATTCCTATGTATCCTTCCCCTCTCTCTGGGGCGGCCCTAAATAAGCTATACTGTGTTGATGAGCCGTTAAACAACATTCAATTCCAATATTCCTTTCATTCTGATTCTGTTAAATATCACATGATATTTGTACATGCACTAAACAAAATTTAATTTAATGTGCATTTGTTCACTGGCAACAAATTGTAGGTGTATATATATTTGAGCTGTCTAATGCCTGTAGAGAGAGTGAGAGAGGGAAGGATACTAGGAATCTTGGTTGAGTAATGCCTATAGAGAGAGGGAAGGATACTAGGAATCTTGGTTGAGTAATGCCTATAGAGAGAGGGAAGGATACTAGGAATCTTGGTTGAGTAATGCCTATAGAGAGAGGGAAGGATACTAGGAATCTTGGTTGAGTAATGCCTATAGAGAGAGGGAAGGATACTAGGAATCTTGGTTGAGTAATGCCTATAGAGAGAGGGAAGGATACTAGGAATCTTGGTTGAGTAATGCCTATAGAGAGGGGGAAGGATACTAGGAATCTTGGTTGAGTAATGCCTATAGAGAGAGGGAAGGATACTAGGAATCTTGGTTGAGTAATGCCTATAGAGAGAGGGAAGGATACTAGGAATCTTGGTTGAGTAATGCCTATAGAGAGAGGGAAGGATACTAGGAATCTTGGTTGAGTAATGCCTATAGACAGGGGGAAGGATACTAGGAATCTTGGTTGAGTAATGCCTATAGAGAGAGGGAAGGATACTAGGAATCTTGGTTGAGTAATGCCTATAGAGAGAGGGAAGGATACTAGGAATCTTGGTTGAGTAATGCCTATAGAGAGAGGGAAGGATACTAGGAATCTTGGTTGAGTAATGCCTATAGAGAGAGGGAAGGATACTAGGAATCTTGGTTGAGTAATGCCTATAGAGAGGGGGAAGGATACTAGGAATCTTGGTTGAGTAATGCCTATAGAGAGAGGGAAGGATACTAGGAATCTTGGTTGAGTAATGCCTATAGAGAGAGGGAAGGATACTAGGAATCTTGGTTGAGTAATGCCTATAGAGAGAGGGAAGGATACTAGGAATCTTGGTTGAGTAATGCCTATAGACAGGGGGAAGGATACCAGGAATCTTGGTTGAGTAATGCCTATAGAGAGAGGGAAGGATACTAGGAATCTTGGTTGAGTAATGCCTATAGAGAGAGGGAAGGATACTAGGAATCTTGGTTGAGTAATGCCTATAGAGAGAGGGAAGGATACTAGGAATCTTGGTTGAGTAATGCCTATAGAGAGGGGGAAGGATACTAGGAATCTTGGTTGAGTAATGCCTATAGAGAGAGGGAAGGATACTAGGAATCTTGGTTGAGTAATGCCTATAGAGAGAGGGAAGGATACTAGGAATCTTGGTTGAGTAATGCCTATAGAGAGAGGGAAGGATACTAGGAATCTTGGTTGAGTAATGCCTATAGAGAGAGGGAAGGATACTAGGAATCTTGGTTGAGTAATGCCTATAGAGAGGGGGAAGGATACTAGGAATCTTGGTTGAGTAATGCCTATAGAGAGAGGGAAGGATACTAGGAATCTTGGTTGAGTAATGCCTATAGAGAGAGGGAAGGATACTAGGAATCTTGGTTGAGTAATGCCTATAGAGAGAGGGAAGGATACTAGGAATCTTGGTTGAGTAATGCCTATAGACAGGGGGAAGGATACTAGGAATCTTGGTTGAGTAATGCCTATAGAGAGAGGGAAGGATACTAGGAATCTTGGTTGAGTAATGCCTATAGAGAGAGGGAAGGATACTAGGAATCTTGGTTGAGTAATGCCTATAGAGAGAGGGAAGGATACTAGGAATCTTGGTTGCGCCATTGAGGCTTGAACCCAGGCCCTCCCTATTTCAAGTCCACGGTGCTATTCACTGGGACACACCAGCCCCTCACGCAATAGAAGAAAAGTGATAAGAATGAAAGAAAAATACACATGTTGTTTTTTATATGCCCATTATTACGGTATGGGGTTGTCCGTCAGTCCTTCCGTCTGTCTGTAAACAATTACGTATTTCCCACATGAAAACTTCAAAACTATAACACCAATGCTCATGAAACTTTAGTTACATTGCTCTTGGTGCATGTTGTTGTGGTCAAAGGTCACTATGACCTTTTATGGAAATACGCATTCTGCACAATAACTTCGAAAACTATAACGGTACATTGCCCAGGGTTTCCCCCAGAAAATTGTGAAGGCATGTTGTTCTGACATTACATTTACCAAACTGGGCTTGAAAAAAATAAAATAGTGCCTATTAATGGCAAAATGGCAAAATAACATACTAGCTTTTATGATTTTGGTGCAAAAGGAACAAGAATCACCATAGAAATTCTATTTTTCTTCTTTTAAATCTGTTATTCATGAAAATTAAGAAAATCTTAAGGCATGTTGCTCTGATGAAGGCATGTTGTTTTTCCTTTTCCAGAATGCAACATGCCTTATGATCCTGGGGGGAACCCTGTTGCCCTTGGTGAGTGGAGGAACCCAAGGTCGCCATGACCTTATATGAAAATATGCATCTGTGATAACTTCACAAGCATATAACACCGACACTCATGAAACTTCATTGGTACATTGCTCTTGGTGAATGGATGAACCCTATTGCATTTGGGGTCAGTTGGTCAAAGGTCAATGTTGCCACAACCTTATATGGAAATACATATTTCACGCGATAACCTTAAAACCATAACACGATCACCCACGCTCATGGAAATATACAGACCTTTATTGTTTTTTAGGTCAGTAGGTCAAAAGTCAAGGCCACAGTGATCTTGTATGGAAATAGGCATTCCACACGATAACTTTGAAACCATACCACCCACACTCATGAAAGTTAATAGCTACGACACTTTGGTAAGAGGAGGAACCGTTTTGGTTCAGTAGGTCAAATGTTACAGTCACCTTGACCTTGTCTGGATCTACGTATTCTGCGCGATAACTCCATACATATAACACCTACGCTTATGCAACAGTATATTACTCTCAGTGGGAGGAGGGGCTCTGTTGATTTTAAGGTCAGCAGGTCACAGGTCTAGGTCACCATGACCTCATTGACATATATTCCAAGTGATAACTGGCAGTATAATGCCTATGCTCATGAAACATTGCCCTTGGTAAGAGGTGAAACCCTATTGCTTGGAATTGGCAGGTCAAAGATCAAGGTCACCATGACTGTTTTAACACAGACTATTAGACATGGTTGATCAATTTAATTGCTATTTAGAAAATATCTACTTTAAAATGATTAATTATAAGCATATTATGATTAGTTTCAGTTAGCTTACAGTTAAATTGACTGAAATACTCACACTTTACATTAATTATTGATCGATTATTGATCCATTCTCTGCTTTAACTTGAAATGGATGCATCTTATTGGTCAATTCATTCCACCTCATTCTCAGAAAAGTGACGGATTGAACCAGAGGATCGACAAATGGTATACGGTTGAGAAACCCTGGCAAGAGAATGTCTGTGTGGGGCAGCTTTAAATAATGTTGTAAAATAAATAATTAGTTGAGTCGTTAAACACCGATTCAGTTGTGTATGGCAGCTATAAATAATGTTGTAAAATAAAAAATGTGTTCCGAGTCATTAAACACCGATTCAGCTGTGTTACTAAGGGCAGCTATAAATAATGTTGTAAAATAAAAAAATGTGTTCGAGTCATTAAACACCGATTCAGTTGTGTGGCCGGGGCAGCTTTAAATAATGTTGTAAAATAAAAAATGTGTTGAGTCATTTAACACCGATTCAGTTGTGTGGGGCAGCGATAAATAATGTTGTAAAATAAAAAAATGTGTTCGAGTCATTAAACACCGATTCAGTTGTGTGGCCGGGGCAGCTATAAATAATGTTGTAAAATAAAAAATGTGTTGTGTCATTTAACACCGATTCAGTTGTGTGGGGCAGCTATAAATAATGTTGTAAAATAAAAAATGTGTTGAGTCATTTAACACCGATTCAGTTGTGTGGGGCAGCTACGAGGGTCATTCAAAAAGTTCTGTCACTAACAATTATGTGCTCATTGTGAGTGTTGATGTTTGGTACCAAATGAACGAGAGTTTCAATACCATTCCATTGATGGTAAAATGAATGCTGTATCTTTTGTGTGACGAAAGTTATGGAACATTTAATATACATAACTTATACATACTGAGGCATTTTCGTCCTGAGTTTTTTTCAGGTATGTTTATTGTTACTTTTTTAAATGCCTGTTTCTCTTTAAGTACTTATCGAAGACCTTTGAAATTTCTCATACATTACCAGTTATATATGTGCATTACAAGATTCAGATTTTAAGCATGGTAGATGAAAAGGCATTGTCTTAGAAATTAACATTTTAAGCTAACGTGTAAAATTAATTTAATGATAAATGGACATTAAATGGAAGGGCAGTCTTTTGAAACAGCTTTTTTGGATGACCAATATTTCCACTAAACATTGTACCAAATTATACAATAATGTGTTGAATATGAAATTTAGACACTGAAGGACATGGATTTGTAAAAAAATATGAAAACATATTAATACTATGAGAATAATTACGACATTTAAAAGATATTATAACATTTCCGTAAACAAAATGAAGAAAATCAGTGTTATTTCTGCTAAAATTAAGGGATATGCATTCACTCATATCTGGTTTGCAGCAAGACCTTTCCGAATTCTCGAAAATAATTTTCATGGATTATGGGCGAATAACAACAGATGGCCAACAAGAAAATGTAAAAGCATAGAATTATTCAAATATTTTTTACAACGTTTTGTAACAAGGACATTTTCAGAGATGCCAGTATACAAAAGGTGTGGTAGGGGGAGGTAATTCAGGGGTATAAATAACCGGAATTTTTTCATTTTTGTTGTGGAATTTAAGAGAGCGAACCCAGTAGTACTATAAATATACACTACTTTATCTCAGTATAATATCCAGTTCAAAGGATATATAAGCCTAGTGACAGAACTTTTTGAAGCACCCTCGTATAAATAATGTTGTAAAATAAAAAATGTGTTGAGTCATTTAACACCGATTCAGTTGTGTGGGGCAGCTATAAATAATGTTGTAAAATAAAAAATGTGTTGAGTCATTTAACACCGATTCAGTTGTGTGGGGCAGCTATAAATAATGTTGTAAAATAAAAAATGTGTTGAGTCATTTAACACCGATTCAGTTGTGTGGGGCAGCTCTAAATAATGTTGTAATATAAAAAATGTGTTGAGTCATTTAACACCGATTCAGTTGTGTGTGGCATCTATAAATAATGTTGTAAAATAAAAAATGTGTTGAGTCATTTAACACCGATTCAGTTGTGTGGGGCAGCTGTAAATAATGTTGTAAAATAAAAAATGTGTTCCGATTCAGTTGTGTGGGGCAGCTCTAAATAATGTTGTAATATAAAAAATGTGTTCGAGTCATTAAACACCGATTCAGTTGTGTGGCCGGGGCAGCTCTAAATAATGTTGTAATATAAAAAATGTGTTGAGTCATTTAACACCGATTCAGTTGTGTGGGGCATCTATAAATAATGTTGTAAAATAAAAAATGTGTTTGAGTCCTTAAACAACGATTCAATATTATAAGTTGAGTTACATATAATGAACAAAAGGTGTCCATGTATGAAGCTGCTGTCAGAGAAATATTAATGCTGCCTCTATCAAGTTCCTTCCAATGAAAATAGATAAGCAACTTACACCATTGTGTGAAAAAAAGAACATACTTAGACAGTTGCATAGCTGCCTATAGGCACTGCATACACATTGTACCCAGAAATCAAAACAAATAAAAATGCAATAAAAACAGAGTGGGGTATGGGGTGGAGGGGTATGGTCAGCTCATACCAATTTTTACTCGTGGTCTTTTCAGAAAATAAAAGTCAGAACTGTTTCGCTCAGGGTCTTTCGGAACCAAACACACCATGATTATGCAAAAATTTTGAAATTTTTTCAGAAAGCAAGTATTCATATTAAAAAAAATAATCTTATTTTGTCCTGTTCCGATGTTTTTGTTGCAAAATCGCAGATTACAAAAGCTTGAAATCGCGGGTTAGAAACATACTGTTTGATGCTTAAAATACCGTCAGAATGCAGGATTTGGCTTCCTTCTAAAAAACAAATCCAGTGGTGGGGCATGCCCCCGGACCCCACTAGACCTTGTGCCTATATACACACTGATTGAGACACAGATACGCCCCTGTTAGGCTGATGAGTAAGATAATTATAAACCACTTAGACCATTGTTTTAAAAGAAGGAACCATTCTGCTCTTCACAAGTTTTCTTCATTAACTAATCATCAGCAATCTTGAGTTGTCAGGTGGCCAAGATATGTAATTATTTGTATACAGCTAGTACACATGCAAAAAGCATGTTTCGGTAGCAGATTATGCACCAATTATTGGGAAAAGCAAATTTTTAGCAGCTTTTAACGGTTTACAAATGCTTAGTTTTATTGATAGGAAGGATTTATATCAAGCCAGACATGCATATAATTTGTTGGAACTGGTCCATCTTTGCATTTATGATGATTAGACTGACTGCAAGAATTTTGTATGTATGTAGTTTACACTTTTACTCACTTCAAGGACAAATGTTGGGCCTTTGTTTTTACAGGAATTGAACATTAATTTGTGTCTTTATGGATGCAGCTCAATTAAATAGGTCAGTTCTATCAATATAAACAAGTTGTAGATGATACTGGAGGCTGAAACCCCCCCTTTTGGTACGCAGTATTCAGGGTGTTTTAGGCGGTATTCAGTACGCACGAGCCTGGTATGCAGTACTCGCACAACACACTATTTAGTATTTAGTACGCATAAAATGTATTTTTAAAACCAAATATGTACAACAAAATCATAAAATGTAAATAAAGGCCTAATTTTGATAATCGGGCCTTCATTCATCTAGCAGATCCCGGCTCTTAGGTGTTTTTAGGTCATCATTCAAATTAGAGTTATTGCCCTTTGTAATTTTATACTTAGAATTTTTGTCCGGAGCTTAATAGTATTCTGAGTACTCGATCTCTAAAATAAGGAGTATTAAAATTCAGTACTCAGGCTGGCGGGTGGGGGTGGGGGTGGGGGGGGGGGGGGGGGGGGGGGTTACATCCTCATACTGTGTACTGTATTTGCCTTTAAATAGGAGTTGGTGGTTGGCAAAGTTTAAAAATTATGTTTTCTTTCATTTCATTCAGCCAAACATAAATTAATTATTAATCATTATTGCAATAATTTATATACCTATTATTTATGACAAAAATAACAAATAAACACAGTATAGGTAGCGATATGCACAGACATAGCGTATAATTCGACTTCGTTTCTTCAAATCATCACAAATCAATCGACAACATATATGCAATAAATTCATACCAAGAGTGAAAACTCTTAATTCATGAAAGCATTTGAACGGTTTCTATCAATAAACATAAACACAGTTTTAATCCAGCGATACTGGTTCCAAAAGAAAAACACAACCACTTATTGATGTGTGGCTTTTCCCAGTCACTATAACAGATTAATGGAAAAAAGAGAGTTTTGAGAAACTTCAAAACTCTTCATTGTCCGGAACACATCACTGTAGATTACGTACACACTCGCATTGAGTACACCATTCTCAAAGTGAAACAAACTGCAAAATACAAAAATAAATATCAGCATCTAATTATACACTCTTAATACATAGTATCATCATTAAGGGTGGGTGGGAGGGAAAACGTTGTAAACTGCAACACGCTACTTTGCCTGTCATATCTCGAATGATTGAACGCAGTTCAATATCAGTATATGTACACTGTGTACTCACTTTGCACGTGCATAAGTGAGACACACGACTATTTTACCAGGTAAAACTAGTCAGAACCAGATAATATACTTAAAGCTATATTATCTTTACAGACGTGATCTAAAATCACGTACAAAAATTATAACCATAAACAATAATAAATATATTTATGTTTTCTTTCATTTCATTCAGCCAAACATAAATTATTTATTAATCATTATTGCAATAATTTATATACCTATTCAGGGTTCCGGAAATACGGTTGCCCGACGCCCCGGGCAAGTGGATTTTGGGTGCGGGCAAGTGACCTTCGCAAATCTGGTTGCCCGCCACTTGCCCGACGGACATTTCCATTCCAGAACAAATCAAGTTGCAAACTAGCCATATCAGAATTTCAATCTGATAACTGAATAAAACTGGCTGCTGTTTTTCGCTGCTAGCGATTGTTAATAACAACTTTCGGTACAATCAACAATCTCGCCCCATGCAGCTTAATTTGTAGCATTATTTCAATAAACAACTAATTAACCCACACGCGCATTTCACACCGTTTGAAAACAACTCCTGACACGACCATCAGACGTGTGTCCATTGGCTAATGAAATCGCGGCAATTATGTCCGTGACCTTCCAACCATAAACATAGCTACTTTCAGAAATCGTTTCCAAATAATCTCTGATCGTCATTTGGACCTTCCACTAATCAAATCAGAAAACTCTTGCTTAATTTGCAAAGTTAATGTGTCAAAATAATGATTGACAGACCCACGGGACGTTATGTTTTTGTTTAGATAATTTTGCCGAAGATTTTTTCGTAACGAAAATACATTTCTTTTACTCGAAGCACTCGTTTATCAATGCGCTTTTATGAGGTATTTGGTGTATTTCATTGATAAAGTCTGTAATTAAACGTATATGGAAGTGCATACTACACAAATAAGTTGCATAACTTAGCGATATGCGCATTTCATGGGTTTTCATGGAACCTTTTTCTCAAGTTCTGAACTTTAGCTTTTGATAAATAAGGTTACTGCTACTACTTCTTAAACAATTCCTAGGGAACCCTAGTAAGGGAACCCCTATTCACGCCTCTTGCTTTCATCTAATTCCCTTTAGTTAAAATACAAAGCCGTAGGAACATTACCAATACCATGGTTGCAGAAACTGGGGGCCAAGTAAATATTTTTAATAACGTTTTTGTCATGTTTCTTTGCTTGTCGCACATTTAAATGAATACATTAGCTTCTTTTGTTCTGTCAACTGGTTAATTGTACACACAGTGACATTAAAAGTTCCATACACTAGCTGCCAATCTTTTTTTTTGGATGGTCATCAAAAATGATGGGGGGTTGTGTGTGTGGTGATGTGGGTGGGGTGGGGTGGGAGGGCGGAATAAAATGAGTTTGTTTACTGTCTCAAAAGACACAAAAGAAGAAAATGCAACCATTTGATTTTTTTATATGAATAAATACAATGTATTAACTTGAATTCATAAAATACACTCTCCCTTCCTTTTCTAAGTATAATGGTCCAAATTATGCGGCGGTCTATCCCGTTTAACACGAATAATGGTACACCGCCAATTTTTGGGGCAATTAAGTGTTCTTAAATGTGGGGCAAGTGACATTATGGGCAGGGCAAGTGACTTTTGAAAATCCACTTGCCCTGGGTAAGTGGATTTTCAAAATATTTCCAGAACCCTGCTATTATTTATGACATAAATAACAAATAAACACAGTATATAGGTAGCAATATGCACAGACATAGCGTATAATTCGACCAGAAAAAGTTCGGGAAATGATAGTGTATTTATAAATCAAATTCCTAAATTCAACGTTACTGCTCTCTTGATTTCATCGTTTCAACTTACATACCCATCCTTAGCATTTTCTGATTTCCAAAGACCATGTTTTTTAAACAATCTATCACTAAACACTTGACGAACTGCTTCAGATGCAGCTCCGGATCGAAGACTATGTAATCCAAATTTGGATTTATCTAAGCCAATTAACTCGAGCTTTTCTAACAAAATTGCCCTAACTCTAGTATAAGAAATATGTGCACCTTTTCTCAGTATATATGTTTTTATCACCAAAAACATACATGTTTTTATCACCAAAAACATACATGTTTTTATCACCAAAAACATACAGATATCAGCATTTATCCTTTTATCCAATACAATTAACACTGATCAAGATTGCTTAACATTGTTAAAAATAGATTTCATTCGTACACATATGTATGATTTTGTCCGAAACCAGACGGGGAATCTATTGAATTTTGATTGTGCTTCTTTTGTTCAATGGCACGATATTTTAGCGAAATTAACAATCTTATTGTGTGACGTCAATGTCGATCTGTGCTATTTAAACATCATTGCAAGGAACCCGTGCACCACCGACATTGTGTCCCATGAAGCAAGCGAACGATTTATTTTTCTATCACAGCGGGTCAACAAAAAGCATATGACACCTACATCGACAGCAAAGTTATCCGTCAACAAAAAACCTTTGTTCTTAGATCAACAGATCAACATTCCTTGCACACAAGCAAACAACGAAGCATGAAGACTGCAATCGCTTTAACCTCTGCTATACCTTAATAATAAAAATACACGACTATTCTCCAACTAAATATTCTTAATTTATTGAGCTTAATAATTCTTAATACTGCCATGTTCATACATAATGAACATATTGGTCAATTGTTTACAAAAACAACTAGGCCATCCTCAAATATTCTCACTAGGTCTACTGTTATTCTAATACATATCCGTGCACCACGGTAACTGCGAGGCATGCAGCATGCAACCGGTTAAAATTACAAAAACAACTAGGCCATCCGCATCTACATTCTAATACATATCCATGCACCACGATAACCGCGAGGCATGCAGCATGCAACCGGTTAAAATTAGAAAAAACAACTAGGCCATCCGCATCTACATTCTAGTACATATCCGTGCACCACGGTAACTGCGAGGCATGCAGCATGCAACCGGTTAAAATTACAAAAACAACTAGGCCATCCGCATCTACATTCTAATACATATCCATGCACCACGATAACCGCGAGGCATGCAGCATGCAACCGGTTAAAATTAGAAAAAACAACTAGGCCATCCGCATCTACATTCTAGTACATATCCGTGCACCACGGTAACCGCGAGGCATGCAGCATGCAACCGGTTAATATTACAAAAACAACTAGGCCATCCGCATCTACATTCTAATACATATCCGTGCACCACGGTAACCGCGAGGCATGCAGCAAGCAACCGGTTAGAACTACAAAAACAACTAGGCCATCCGCATCTACATTCTTATACATATCCGTTCACCACGGTAACCGCGAGGCATGCAGCATGCAACCAGTTTAAATTACAAAAACAACTAGGCCATCCGCATCTACATTCTAATACATATCCGTGCACCATGGTAACTGCGAGGCATGCAGCATGCAGCCGGTTAAAATTACAAAAACAACTAGGCCATCCGCATCTACATTCTAGTACATATCCGTGCACCACGGTAACCGCGAGGCATGCAGCATGCAACCGGTTAAAATAACAAAAACAACTTAAGGCCATCCGCATCAACATTCTAATACATATCCGTGCACCACGATAATTAACCGCGAGGCATGCAGCATGTAACCGGTTGAAACATATATACTTTCTTGAATTTCAAAAAATTCTTTATGCCACGAATGTGTCTGTTGGAAATTCATATGAATGTGAAAAAAGTATTAATAAAATACTTATCATGTATCTGTCCTGCTGAATCCTGGTCCCGAGCTGGGATGTTCTCTCTTGAACTGCTGGCCCTGTTAGTTTGTGTTGCGGTTGTATTTAGGACACTCGTATCGATAATGTTCCCTGACGCCACACGCAAAACAGATTTCTTGTTGAACGGGGTCCACGAAAAGCAAAGTTCCCTCCCTTGTCTCCTTGTGTTGTAAGGCCTCCAAACTCTGATATGCACTGAAGTCCCTGAAACTTCCTCGTGGTCCCGAGTCGATTGTCCCTGTTCCGACTCCATAGGAAACGTCCAAGAATGCACGTAATTCAAAACGTTGTAAACTGCAACATGCTACTTTGCCTGTCATATCTCGAATGATTGAACGCAGTTCAATTTCAGTATATGTACACTGTGCACTCACTTTGCACGTGCATAAGTGAGACACACGACTATTTTACAAGGTAAAACTAGTCAGAACCAGATAATATACTTAAAGCTATATTATCTTTACAGACGTGATCTAAAATCACGTACAAAAGTTATAACCATAAACAATAATAAATATATATATGTTTTAAGGACACATACACTATGTTATTGTAGGAATGAATTCGCATTTAGTTTTCATTTAGTTCTTCCAGTGGAATTAAGGGCAATGTAATTTGTTTTAACAGGAAAATTTGAAGAAAAGGGTAAAAAATGTAACTTGTTTTGCATCTCATTTGTTTTATGTGGCATATTTACGAAAATGTAAAAATTCCAGTGCTGCCAAAATATACTCTGAATTCGTAATTTGTTTTACAATTTTGCACTGAGAAAAAAATGTCCACATGAGGGAATCGTTTTTCCTTGTTTTAAGATGCACATTCTTACAAATGTCGGCAGTTTTTGATCAGTTGCTTGTGGCAGTGACTGTGCACTCTTGTCTTTGTTGCTTAGATTAAATGTTTACCATCTTCATTAAATAGCTTCGACTTTGTCAAATGCTTCAGGAGAGTGACTTGAGCTAAGCGCCAGATGTTTGCATCATTATCTCCGTTGCCTTAATTCCAATTGTCTGAAATTCAACCTCATTAGTTCCTTAATTATATTATTGTCAAAGTTATGGATGTTTATGCATGTTGGATGCACTCCTAATTGCATTTTTGTGCTTGCATCTTTCACATGCAGTTGTGTGATTTCATGGGAACTCCTTAATGCCTCTAGAAATGCGGGCCTAATTTTCTAACTCTTTGGTGTTATACATTAAAATTACATTTTTTTGCACTTTCAAATATAAAATATGCACGTGCATGAAAATAATCACTGTCTGCAAAATATCTGCCGGTATGTTTTTTCGCGCTTTGTGTGCAGAATTTAATAATAGATCACCCTCGCAAAATTGAAACTAAAAGTTGCAATAATGTGAAATGGTGATAGTTGCTTTTATTGTCACCCAGTTGTATTAGCCTGACCTATCATGTTATATAATGAAAGCTTTTGTCCATCAGCATGTGGTTTTTGGGAGTAACATGATAGCCGAAGTTCATACATGTGGCTGCCTCAACTTAGATGAGCAATCATGTGACATTATAAGGGCCCATCATAATATCGACAGCCTTGTCACAGTTTTCTAGAGTAGCAGGCAAGAAAGTCCAAAGTACCAGGCCACCAATCTTTACATATAAACAAAAAGTAGTTGTTTTATGTTTTACGATGTTACAGTATCGTCACGAGGGTATTACAAACTCCCAATGAAATAACCTTCAACCGTTTTAAACTCTCGACGGAATATCAGGCAAAATGTTACAGTCTCTTAATGATTATGTTAGCTTTCCATTCTTGTGGTCAAACAATAAAATCTTGCTATTGAAAACGACCCCACAAACATCACAAGTAAGGTTTTTCGGGCGGTGTAACATGGCCATGTGCCGCGATCGACTTTTTTTGTATCCAAATGCTTTATTGTAGATACTGCAGACGTATAGTTTTGACTGGACATGCTTATTAGTTCCCCACCGGTCCTGGCAGAGACTATAGGTTTGCACTCTGTCCGTCAGTCAGTCCTTCCGAAATGCTTGTCCGGGCCATATTTTCAATACTATAAGACTTTGAGATACCAAACTTGGTATGTGGATACATCTTGGGATAACGGTGTGTCTCGTACCAAAGAAAGGTTACTGTGAACTTGACCTTGACCTGTGACCTCTGTCATAGAAAATGCTTGTCCTGACCGTATTTTCAGTACTATATAACACTTAGAGAAACCAAATTTGATATTTGAATACATCTTGGGATAGCGGTGTGTCGCATACCAAAATAAGGTCACAGTGACCTTGACCTAAGACCTCTGCCATAGAAAAATACCAAAGTAAGGTCATTGTGACCTTGACCTGTAACCTCTGTCATGGAAAATGCTTGTCCTGACCGTATTTTCAATACTATAACACTTAGAGATACCAAAACTTGGTATTTAAATACATCTTGGGATAGCGGTGTGTCGCGTACTGAAATAAGGTCATTGTGACCTTGACCTGTGACCTCATAGAAAATGCTTGTCCGGACCGTATTTTCAATACTATAACACTAAGAGACGCCCAACTTGGTATGTGAATACATCTTGGGATAGCGGTGTGTCGCGTACCAAAATAAGGTCATTGTGTCCTTGACCTTGATCTTTGACCTCCATCATAGAAAATGTCTAGAAAATGTTTGTCTGGGCTGGTGGGGGGCTATGGATTGCCCTGCAATTCTTGATGCTTGTTTACATGTCCCAGGTAACATAACTTTCAAAGATTTTTGTCCACACATTTTACATTTGTATTTTACTTGCTCGGAGTGTTCCAACTTACGATGCCTGCACAGGGTATGCCTGTTGTTAAACCGTTTGCTGCAAATTTCACACAATAATTTCACACCTTCGTGAATCAATCTAGTATGCTCCCTCAGGTTGTAGAGTGCTGAAAACGTTTTCTTATTGCATGTTACTGTTTGAAGCTTATGGACTGAGTGAGTGTGTCTATACACATTTCCACAAGAAGCAGTAGAATATTTACACACTTTGCAGTAGTGGGGCCTTTTGTGCCCATTTCCAGACTTTTCAGTACTTGGACCAGTTCCAGGCCTCTCGACAGCTGGATCAGGAGCTGTGGCTTTATATAAAGTTGAAGGCTGTACAGAGAAGTTCTCTATATCAGGGTAGTGTCTTTACTTGAGTGCTGGCGAGGACGGGCGTGAGCGTTGATAGTTCATGCTCGTTGTTATGATCAAGTAGCATATCCACACTCAAATCCATGGCACCCACATAACTACTCTCTTCTTCCTGGAACCAGAACTCCCATCAGATCCATCGTTGAAACACTGTATCGTTGATACACTGTAACGCTGTAAGAGATATAGTATACTGTAACATTTGTTCTTTTTCTGTTGTGATACTAACAGTAACATTAGTGTAAAGTATATATGTAACATAATTCACAAAAGGTGTATATTAATATAATATTATCTTGGTAAATTGATAGATAAATCGTTCTATTTAAAATATACAAGATGCCAGCTATCTAATACCAGTCAGTAGCATTATTAGTTTTAACATCCAAAACTCTTCTCTTGTAAATGATCGAAATTTACTGGCGAAAAGTTAACGTTTCACATTTCTACTTTCGGTTTCACTTTCAGTCTTACTTCTAATGTTTTACTCAGTCTTAAGGAATATTTTCATGAAATGTTTAGAATAAGATAACAAAATCAAAACATTACCTCAAATTAGTCAATTAATCCTCAGAAACTGATACAGATATAGTATTTTCACAACATGGAGAGATGCTGTAACATGAATGTATAGATATTGTAACAGATGTCTTGCGATTTTGTATCATGACTTCATTGAGACATGCTTTACATTGTAACGTAGTTCTTAGGGAGTGATACTGTCAGTTTGGCATCATGTTCATACAAAAATCTGATAATCAGCTGCTGTACCAGCTGGAATTGGGGGCCAGGAATTGTTTTTGAAATTAACACCCTGAAATGCAATTTCTGCACTTGTCATATCCTATTTTGATATAAGAAAGATCTGTCTTTTTGAGGTAATGACATTGTATTTCATTCTTGCACATGTTGTCAGTTTGGCATCATTTTGGAACAATGCAAAAAATCTAGTCAAGTACATCATTTGTGGGCTTGCAAGTTTAATAGTGACTATGACTACAATGATTGTGCTTTACATGTTGTCCATGAATTGAATTGAATGTTGTTTAACGGCTCATCAACGCAGTATAGGTTATTTAGAGCCGCCCCAGAGAGAGGGGAAGGATACATAGGAATCCGGGAACCTGCCCTACTCTTATTATGGAATAGATTCCTATGGTTCTTTAACGTGCTCCGAGGATAGACCGATACACAGGACCGCCCGGTTTACGTCCCCATCCGACGGACGAGGCTTAGGGAAAGTGTCTTGCCCAAGGACACACCGACGGAACTCAGTGGCACCACGGAGGATTGAACCCGGGGCCTCCGGTTACAAATCCGCTGTGCTACTGACTGAGCCACGCCAGCATGTTGTCCATGTAATATACTCGGTAAAAAAAGTTTTGGACCAGGGTATATAAAGTCATATAAAAAAACACACTAGTGGACAGAATTTTAGTATCTTTTTTTAGTAACCAAGGTCTACTCTACCCGGTTAATTTGGTACCAGAAACATTAAATTCCAAACAAGATTTGATTTTAAAACAATATCGCGAACACACAAAGGACGTTTGTAAAAAATGTTGCAAAGTCCATAAAAAGTAACAGTTACGGACACATTCGAGTAACCAATAAAAAGATTATTATTTTTTTCGCAAACTTTCTTTGTAAACGATAATTATTGTTGATTGTTGATCTATTGTGAATTATCAATTGAGATAATAAGGGTTATGGTCGAATGTCATGGTTCAGCGATCATTGTTCGCTATTGAACACTGCCATGGTTCAAAACTTTTTTTACAACGGTCATTAACTTGATTGTTCATTTGTTTTTCCTATGTGGTCCATCATCCAGCTGTAATAGATTAAAAACATGTGCTTAATGCCCACTGTAGCTTGCATCGTAATTTACTACCACGTAATTAAATTAATTATAATGAACTATTTGGTAAAATAAACTATTTGGAAGAGTTTGTGTGTA
>JAWPHD010020005.1:0-33432 GCA_037043455.1 Cyrtodaria siliqua | reverse complement strand
TATTTATTCAGCATCAACATATTATATATATCGTTTAAATGTTACTATTTATTCAGCATCGACATATTATATATATCGTTTAAATGTTACTATTTATTCAGCATCAACATATTATATATATCGTTTAAATGTTACTATTTATTCAGAATCGACATATTATCTGAATGTATGTGTGTATGCCTTTAGATACACAAACATGTCATCTGAGACGCTTTCCATTTCCCTGTGATGTCAGAAAAAAAATGTAATGCCCTGAGCCATGCAGAAAAAGCTTTTTGGCATGATCTAAAGCCAGTGTTGTTTTATCGACTGGGTATTCCTTTGGGAGGTTCATTGTTGTATTTATTATTTATAATGCCACACGTATATGTATGAAGACATATACAGATATTTCAGCCGGGAATTTCATATCTATTATTGCACAAATAAAGAAGAAAAAACACACAGCAAATGCGATTATGTACCAAATGCATTTTATATCGAATATGACTGCTATTATGTTATGAATTTATACTTTGACATGTGTTTGATTTTAAAAATAATAACGTGCCAACTAGTGTGGCGAATATACCACGGAGATTTGCGTTTAATGATCTCCTTCCGCTATAGCCAATCCCCCCCCCCCCCCCCACCCCCCACCCCGCTCCCACCACACACACATGCACACAACATTATAAACAAATAGGAGAGAAACCCTTAACAACTGTTAAACCGAATCAATAATTTATGTCTGTATTTAGTCTAACGTCTCTTCAACAATCTTGGCTAGTGTCTAGTTAGGAGTGAGGTCAAATGCTCAACTTTATAGTACAACCACGCTTGAATACCAAGTCGTAGACACATATCATTATAACCCACACATCACATTATACTGACACCGGACCGAACAGTCCTTTCACTACCCTTTATATGCCGAACGTCAAGCAAGGGAGGTACCAGTGCCATTTTTATAACGTCTTTAGTGAGACCCGGTCAGGGATCCAACGCATGACCTCCAACGTGCGAGACTGGCAAGCCACCGCCGTCCTAATAAAAGAAAGAAAACAAGTTAATTATCCTACTCGGTTTTGTGTGTATTCTTGATAAAATTTAGTACCAAGATATCAAGGTCTTGAAAATACAAAAGCACACAACTTTGATATAATAACAAAGTATATATAAGATGTAAGATAGTAAGAATGTTCACCCTGATGATATGATTATCGCCCGAGGCGAAACCGAGATACTCAATTTCCGAAGGTTGAACATCCTCACATGAATGTGATATTTATTGTATACTCAGTTGCAAAAGAAAGTGGACACGGAGTTTTGTTTACATTTAATTGTATAAAGTGATTTTAGAATTAAATTGACAAATTCCAAAATGAATATGCCATGTTTGGTACCAAAGTTTTTATCATTCCATTGCCAATATCATGTTGTCATTTGTTTTTCAATAGGTCCAATCATTAAGGGACTGTCGCTTGATAAAGAAGATAGGGTGTAAAGTAAACTGTTCAAAGTGTCCAGTTTCTTTTGCAACTGAGTATATTATACCAAAATCCCCTCGGACCAAAATAAGATTCAGTTTCAGTACTCACTTCACTTTGCCGGGGTTTATTTTTTTAATTATTTTTTCTTTGTTGCTATGAAAGTTATATCATTGAAACTCTGAAAATGGGTGGTATTTTATTGAAATAAACTCTGAAAACTTTTGAAGTTATAAAGAGTTAAAAATACCGATCCGATGATGTCGCCGATACAGTACGCACACCAACGCGCAACAAAGATGATGCGACAATTTGTTCAATCTCATTAAAATCAGACGCCTGATCACGCTACGATACCTACACTACTAAGGATCTGACAACACTGCATTGGCGGTCAAGTCAGATTGACCTTACGATTAGCCAATCAGATTTCAGCCTACAGCTCGGTATAGACTGCTTCACCGCGCATGTCGCGTTTCAGTCAAACGCTGTGGAGCAGTCTACACTTGGTATTGAAAGAGACAATGTCCGTAACTTTTAGCTTATAAAACACAACACAAATTGCGTTGACAAACATAACACATCGACCATTATTGAATATTTGCTGAATTCAATAGAGGTACAAAACAAAGAAGTACCGCTTCGTAGGATTGAACTCGTAACCTAAACTAAAATTACACTCGCGGTTAATAATAATAGAACATCGCAATATTCTATCTCGCTACCAACTGCGCTAAGTGGGCCAGATGTATTACTATGTACTATATAGAAAACCTAATGTTGCAATAATCTCGGTAGAATATATGTTTTTCAGATACAAATATAGTGTTCCGAATGTTTTCACAAAACATGACCGCGCCCATGATTTTCTTCGTATTTTTGCTGTAAAACATGCCCGTTAGTTCATTTCTTTGAATTTATCGTGCAATCCACAGCACTAACACACGGCGGCTAACAGCGATATCAATACCTATGTCTGAATAACACGAAGACACACGTGTGACAACAGCGATATCAATACCTATGTCTGAATAACACGAAGACACACTTGTGACAACAGCGATATCAATACCTATGTCTGTAATACGAAGACACACTTGTGACAACAGCGATATCAATACCTATGTCTGAATAACAAGAAGACACACATGTGACAACAGCGATATCAATACCTATGTCTGAATAACAAGAAGACAAACATGTGACAACAGCGATATCAATACCTATGTCTGAATAACACGAAGACACACGTGTGACAACAGCGATATCAATACCTATGTCTGAATAACACGAAGACACACGTGTGACAACAGCGATATCAATACCTATGTCTGAATAACACAAAGACACACTTGTGACACTATCGCTATTCACTACGGTTTTTTTTCACATAAACAAGATGGATTGAAAATGACAAGAAGACGATACCAAAGGTCGGAGCCAATGAACCTAAATTTAATCAAGTGTCTAGTCTATTTCAATTTTATCCTTTTTGTCAAGGAAAAGGGTTTTGCATGCAAGAGATTTGTTTGCGCACCATCACCACTCTTTTTTTTGGCTTTTTACCATTTTCAAATCGATAGTGATGCAGTTTCTACGATATTCTGCGATATCAGTCTTCTTATCAGTCGTTCATCTGGGCAAATTATGTATTCAATTGGATTATTTAAGATTGTAGAAGAAATCTGTACATGATCTCTGCTCACTAAAATGTCGATATTCATCGCATAATTAAGATTTATTGTAGCTGATATACTCTTTCCATCACTGGTCGTACATCACATTGGACTGAGTGCAAGTGTTTCTAGCAATATCGAAAGTCGATTCTTACGGATGTCGGAAGATACTGGATCTACCCAGGAAAAATGGGGTAGTCTGCCACTAATAAAAACATCGACCTTCATGTATGGCTGAACAGGTGCTAAAATGACGTAAAACATCATTCAAATAAATAAATTCAGTTGTACTTTTTGTCATAGTAAGGTATGGTAAAGCGGTTTAAGGTTGCTATGCATGATATATTTGATGTACGTGAAATAGTGAACGTCAATGTTATGTTGCTGTTATAAAGATGATGTTGAGCATGATGATGAAGATGATGATGCTGAGGATGATGATGAAGATGATGATCCTGAGGATGATCACGTTATGCTAGTCAATATCGATACATGTAAATTAGCTTTGTTAAGGTTCTTAGCAGACCCTGTGAGACGACGATTATCGACAGTTATCTTGGTTTTGTGCACAAACGCACAGTAGTCTGAGTGGGGAAACGTTCCTTTTTAGATTAAGGTCAAATAACCCATGGTCAAGACCCAGATGTCACTGTGTGGTTGTCCAAAAAGTATTAAAGAAATAATGCTAAACATCACGATTTGACCAAATATACGATAAATGCACATACATGTATATCTAACGAATTAGCTTACCGACACCCAAATTGTTTACCAAATTGGTTGCTATATATAATTCTTCAAGTTCATCTCAAATTATTTTTTGAAAAATCTGTAATTCACGAACTTTTTTAAAAATATTCTTTGAAGAATGGTCTCCTTTGCAAATATGTTTGAAAGAATTGACTTCATGATGTTCTTCATTCTATGAAAGCAGTTAAGGCGCACATTTTAGAGAAATTCTAGTTTCTGAAATAATATTGAAATAAAATATAATTATTGAACGGCATATTATCTTATTATCTTATTATAGATAAATGAGTGCTATATATGGATGGTATTATAACTGTGTGCTATATATAGATGTTGTTTTACATGTGTGCTTTATATAGATGGTATTATAAATGTGTGCTATGAAATGATGTTGTTATAAATGTATGCTATATATAGATGGTGTTATAAATGTGTGCTATATATAGCTGGTATTATAAATGAGTGCCATACGTAGATGGTATTATAAATGTGTGCTATATATAGATGTTGTTATAAATGTAAGCTATATATAAATGGTATTATAAATGTGTGCTATATATAGATGGTATTATAAATGTGTACTATGTATAGATGTTGTTATAAATGTGTGCTATATATAGATGGTATTATAAATGTGTGCTATATGTAGATGGTATTATAAATGTATATATAGATGGTATTATAAATGTGTGCTATATATAGATGATGTTATAAATGAGTGCTATATATAGATGTTGTTATAAATGTGTGCTATATATATGTGGTGTTATAAATGTGTGCTATATATAGATCTTGTTTTAAATGTGTACTACTTTTGTTGCGCACTTATGAAGAAAAGTTGTCATTATTGTAATGTAAAATGTAGCACGACTACAAATTAGTAGTGTTATTACTTACTGGACCTTTGGGATTATCAAAACAAAATATATGTGACTTTAAATAGAATACCGCTTAAGCCGGTGCTAGTGGGTGCCTTACTGGCCTAGGATTGTGCTCCTTATATTACCTCTCATGAACAGGCTCAATCAAGTCTGATACTTTTCTCTCTTGTTTGTGTTTGTTGCTTCCAATGGATCACCGTTTCAGTGTGTATTTATTTTACTGTATTCTCTGATTACTATAATTACAAATGATTCTAGATTGAAACTAAAAATCGAAAAGTATGAATAAACTCCGTGTATAACGATACAATAATACTATACGAGTTGTTCATATATTGATTTGAACGGCTTAATGGTATAAACCAAATTAAAAGATTGCGTTATCGATTATTGTCACTGTAATTTGTTTCCTTGCGGCGTCGCCCCAAATATCGTAGATTATATAATCAACTGATGAGTGTATTTATAGAGTGTCTGCGATGCCTCACTTAGGGCGTCATTGAGTAAATATTAGCAAATCAGCCGTTTCAGATTCAATATGTAACAACGAAATTCGTATGTTTGCGCTTTTACAGTAGGTGTCCCGCCAACAACAGACACATTTTACAAAACATGTAAATAATTTGAGAATTCAAACTCTATAGACACAATATAAACGGCATTAACCAGCCAGGCCAAACCCCAAAAATAAGAGTTACCAACCCATAATTCACTTTACGCACATTCAATCACAGGTATTTTAAGAATCCATGAATAAACCTATACCTTTAATCGGCACATGTGCATTATTATATGACCAGAACACCTGGATAGAGTTTTGATAAGCGGTTTTGTAGTGTAACTTTGCCGTTATTTGGCGGGTTAGTTTCTTTAACAGTTGTTAGTTGTAGAAGTGAGCTCAAAGGTCATATTTATAGTGCTATCACACTGGAATAACACTACCCTTAATATGCTAAACGTCAAGCAATGGTTAATGGACAATTTGTATGACCCTGCTGGGGATTAAACCCGCGAGCTCCCTCATGCGACGAATGCTCTAACAAAAGGTCACGCAGTGGTACCAAATTTGTAGTTGTACCAAATTTGTAATTTGCACTTCCGTTCACGATTACTAGAGTAACGTAAACAGTAAGTATGGTTTCCTGCAAAACATATATTGAACAATATATTGATATGGTTAAGCTCCTAATATGTCATACCTCCGCTAAGTGCATAACACATGTCCTCAAGTTTTCGTTTCATGTAATAGTTATCTGCATTTAGACCAACATTTCTCCCGCTGTCCTTTACAGATCCACACTTTTGTATATAAACATCATTTGGTAATGACCTTATTGTCCTTTTAAAGTTTTACTGCGTCAGGTTTCGGATCACAGTTTGTACCCACAGCGGCTTTTAAACACTGACTATTCCAAGGCGGTAGCCTTATTGTCAAACTATTGTTTAGGGCGCTTGTTTCAGCCAAAGGTTGTAGCTTGAGCAATTTAAATAATACGTACATCAGTTTTATAGCAGTAGAACTGGTATTTTTAGTGGACAATAAAATATCTTAGTTTTGAAAATCGGTTGAGAAATAAATATTTTACAGCCCAAATTATTTTTGATGGGGCTTTCCCATGCAAATTCTTTGTTGGTGCCCCGGGACAGCAGAAAATTAAGAAATATCATATAACTTCAGTTAGCCTTCATATTTTGCTATAAAACTTTCAGGTTGTCTTAATTTATGAATATCCAACAATTTGAAACTATTTTCGGATACAAATTCTATAAAAAAAAATATTTTTTTAAATTTTTCATGCAGCAGAGTTTTGCATTGAAAATGCCCAATCAAAAACAGCTTTCGGGCATGCAATTTTTATTTCTCAACCGATTTTGAAAAGTAAGGTATTTTTATTTACCATTAAAAATGTCTGATTCACTGATATTCAGCTTATTTAGGAACGAGATGTATTTTATCTGAAATGTCCAAAAAAACTTTGGCTGAAACAAACGCCCCAAACAGTAGATATAAAACACGAAAATTAATGTAGCATTCAAGGAACACAAGCACACACAGAAACAAACAACATCTACAAAATGAATTAACGGCAAGATATGACATCACATATAAGGGTTGACAATAACATAAAAGGGTTAACATATAAGGGTTAAATAACATAAAAGGGTTGACAATATGGATACCGCCTTGGAACGGTCAAAGGCAAAAAAAGCCGCTGGGGTTAAACCAGGTTCTAGGGTGCAACAAACCTCACTTTACCCTATTGTCATCCCAATAAACGGGACAGTGTAAATAAAGATATCCCTGCCATAACCCTATATGTTTTTTATATTGCATTTTATTACATGACCTTCTATATAAATTGCCGTCCATAGTTTGGACTATTGCCTTGCCGGTCCGCGTACGGATACTTGACGTCAATATTGCAAAGCGTCTGTGCGAGCGTTTGATCTGTCACCAAACGACAATTTAACAAGCAAAAAAAGATGGAATCAAGATTCGCGGACATTTCTGAGGAGGAAATTCTAGATATTTTGGATAAGAGGGACAGCGTCAACACAAAGCGTGTTGTTAAATATTCATGCAGTATATTGTACACCAATATTGTTTGGCAGTTGATTTGGATTTTGACGGAGAAATTCGATGAGATAATCGTACAGATTTGAACACTTTTTTGACATACAACATATATATTTGTACTTGTATGATGTCTTTACGTCATTTTCAACACATGTAAGGTTATATATGACGGTCGATTTTTTTTGTGGTGGATGCAGACCACCAATATTTCCTGGGTAGAACCAGTACAGTCCTCCCGCCATCCATAAGAATCGACACTTCTTCACTTACAAGTCGAGCTCCCAGTAGGATTCGAACCCGCAGCGGTGAGACGCGAAGGTTTACAACGCAACGTCGTTAACCATTCGGAGATCATGTAATAAAACAGTTACTGGATGGCTTTGTCTGAGAGCAATAGTTCACATGATCCTTACATGCACCGAGGGCAAATAGTTTTACTATTTGACCGGTAAGCCATTCAATAACTGTACATGTATACTAGTTGTCCTTGTTGTTGTTCTTTGTTTCTATGCGTGGTTTTGGTTGAGTGTGGTCCTTGGATGTTACATTTCCTGCTCGACTTTTATACCGACTTGTCTTGTTGTTCAGCATGCTGACCATTACGTGGTCCGAGTATTAACTTTCATACCCCATCCAACCCCTTCTCCAAAAAGAGAAAACGAGGTTGGCTGGGGTAAGGAATAAAACCTTAATTTCGGCTTAACAAATTATATATTGTAAAATTAAAACAATAAATAGGTAATGTTAAACAGGTTATCGCATTTTTTCAGTAAAGAAATGTTTTTAAACGTGTTTTTATTGTCAACATATCCGTTATAAAATCCTGCTAATATAACTTAACAGAATTAAGGCGAGACCACGTAATGAATTAAGGCGGGACCACGTATTGAATGATTTTTACTCATAACCCAGTGCATTGTATGCGTCATGGAAATTAGCAATCATGTCACCTGGAATTCGAGTTAACTAACATTTTTCTTTAAAAAGAAAGTATTATAGAAGAATTCTGCAATTTATCACTTCTTGTTTATGTACATGCTGACAATGATGTTTACTTATAAACAGTGCATGTTGTGCCAATCAGGTCATTATGAATTGGAGACTACTAGAGCTTTAAAGGGACACATGGCAATCTTGAGTTTTTATATCAGGCATTAAAATTAGTCCAACGATTTATTAATACTGTATCATTATGACTTTAAAACTGCTTGCATATAATTAAATAAAAAAAATGAGAATTCTATTTCCTTCCTTATTTTACACATTTTTTAAATATATTATTGATGCAATATTGTCAAAAGTCAATAATGTGTAAAAACAATTTGCTTTGAACTATTCTAACAATTAATATTGATGATTGAACAAATGAGAGTAACGGGACGCCGTGAGTTTTTAAAAAATCAAGATTGCCGTGTGTCCCTTTAAAAAAAGGCATTACGCAGACATTGTGTTATTTACTCGTTTTGTTCGTATATAAATATATCTACAGAATCCAGTGGCGTATGAACGTTTTAGATATTGGGGCCGGGCGTAGGGGATTTTGGAGGCAGTGTGTCCGAATGAACTGTTTTTTTGCTTGTTACAGTTATATAACCCGAATAGCTACTTTTTATGTCTATTGTCTAATTCACAGACCTATAGTTATTAATATGTCTGTAGCTAATTTTATTCCCTGCGACACTACAATTTCTGGGCAAAAGCACACTTTTGACTGCACCTCTTCCCTGATCCTCCGCACACGAGTCCATATAACTGCAGTAATATAAGCCCTTAAACGAATGTATTCAGAATCCACACATTAACCTCCAGATGGGATATGGATACCTTTAGGTATAATGTATACGTGCAGTGCTAACATAATTAAACGACTGGTTATATCGTCAACATAGAATTATTTGATTTTAGAGAAATACAAGTAACATCATCAAAGGAAGTAACATTTCCTGAAGAAATAACTTTTCCTGACTTTACACAACATTATGACATGTTAAAGAGTAGTCTGCGAGTATGGCAATTAAAGAATCTGGCATGCAAAGCATATTCACTTAATACTGAAAAGGGGATCACTTGGAGCTCCAGACGCCAGGTTTATTTGCCCATAACGGTTTATTCTCTTGTTGTTCTGGTTCTGCTTAGTGGCTTTCCACGCCTTTATTGTTTTATATTCATATATACTCGGTCATGATCATGCTTGTGTTTAGTCCAGCAAGAGGCAACAAACTTAAATAAGGGTTTACTCTACTTTTTAAACCAATCTGATGGCTCAGAATTTCAAATACTTGCACCATTTATTCATGAAGACTTTACAAGCGCTCTTCATGGTTTGGAGTGTGACCTATATAGAGACTATCGATAAACCCTATCGTAAACACTAAGCCGAATAGAGTCTATGAAGAAAAATCTTCACCATTAAGAAACTGCGGTCGGTCGCTAGGCTCCCTCCCTTTCGGTTTCTTAATGGTGAAGATTTCTCTTCATAGCCTCTATCCGAAACTAAGAGAAAGAAATAGCAGACTCGGTTTTATTGAGTGTGTTTATGCGAGGTGATATATGGTGCAAATCCCCTCACGCCTCGTATCACCAGCATAAGCGGTATTCTATTTCAAAGCCACACATATCCCAAAGGATCATTACTGATAATATCATCAGTGATATGTAGACTTTGTGCAGCCGCTACGCAGCACTAAACGCTAGTGTAAATATCAAGTGTATAAGCTTATATTTGTATTTGCTTTTTGATGCTGCATATGGAGGAGCACGTGACATATGAAGGAGCACGTGATTTAAAAATGTGGGTGTAAAAGACTGGCCAAAATGTTGGGGGTAAATGACTGGCCATAAGATCGTGTTATTGTATTGAAATTGCCGTATTAAAATTGGCGTTATGTCATAGGTCCATATATTAGGTAACACTACAGCTACAACTTTGAATCTTTATACAGTTGTTTTACATCATAACATGACCGCATATTAGGTTTCATAACTCTGTGCTGCTTTCTGCAAAAGTTATGCCCCTTTTTGAACTTAGTATATTGGTTAAGTTTTCCGTTAAGGTCCACTTTTTAGCAAGTATTTTTGGAAAATAAGACTTATTGTCATCCCTTGATCGGCGTCTGCGTATTTGGTTAAGTTTTATGTTAAGGTGCACTTCTTTCAGTAACTATAACAGATACAGCTTTGAAACTTGGCTTGAGCATGCTATTTCCTGACGCAGGCCTGCAATACTGGTTTCCACCCGGGAAAATCTCATGATCAGCCCTACGTGGCACATACTTATGACAAAAATCAGTGTCAAACATTCAAAAACCAAACTGTATGATATCTTACCGCTACAAACCACTTCTTCCGAATATATGTCCACCTACCTCAGCCATGTGTCATAGTAAACATTTCACTGATCATATTAGCTTCTTTTTTTATATTTTTTTTTTACTTAACCTCAACATTCTAAAAAATCTTCATAACATTCTAAAAAGATATATCATCAGCAATTAATGCAAGCACTTAAATATATTTTGATATCTTAAGTATGTGCCTTTTTTTCTCAAGTAACTATAGCTTACTGTTGCCATATAACTCTTTATACTTTTTAAAATATTTCTACATTTTTGTTGTTATATAACAAAACAGTGCAAATAAATACACATGTTAGTTTCCTTCTTTTGAACACATTCTGCGCCGCCCTGATGCTTTGCATCAGTTTCTTCTTGTTATTATCTAAAGATTATAAAACGTATGTCTACGTACGGGAATGTAAATGCAAGTATTATGTGTCAAATACCATAATTTATTCCTTTAACCTTTCAACGCCAAATTTCAAATGTCGTCTGCTAAAATTTGAATTTGAACCTTCCGGAAATATTTTATATAAAAACTATTTTCGAAAACATTCTTGCTGAGAGGCGAACAATGTAAACCCTGATCATCTTGCACATGGTCACATTTCCCATTACACTGACCTCTGTCAACCTCTAAGAAAGCCTGCGATCACATGATAATTTGTCACATGACCATAGCTAAAATATCAAACGTCAACACCGTGACACCTCCAACTATCGGCTGCTGATTGACATGTAAACAACCGAACGAAATATTTATTTTCTACATTTTGATAGATATTTTAGGTTAGTAATTTAATTTAAGGTAGGTTGTTAAGAGCTATGTGATATTGAAAAGTGTTGGTAAGCAAAACGATGCTCTACAATCCTATAGGAACGATTTGGTGGTGCCTATTTTCAATGTTTTGACGGCGGAGTGATATGCCAAAGTACAAACCTTTATTCTATCGCAATATAATTCTGAGCATAATTTACTGTATATTTAAAACATCCAAGCCGAAAAAAAATGCTTTCTTTCGTAATTTAAGCATTATATATAAAATTAATTCAGAAAAAATATTAGTGCCACCAAGAAATTTTGCATTTCCATCGTTTTTCATCGTTTACCAAGATTCTTGGTATTTGATGAGACGTTGACAGAGGTGTATGTATATGCAAGGAACGACAACTCTGGGTAGAGATTGTCACATAGTGTGCATATTGATCTAGGCCAACTCAACGTTTTTGACTGTGGCTGCGAAAGGGTTAAACCGTTCATCCATATCACTCAGACGCATGCCAAGTTAATCACAACCGGGGCTCATCCTTTTTACGAATAGATGGCTGTTTGTATAGCATATTATAATCAGGATTGGAGACTGCTTCGTGTGGAATGTCTTTAATTCGTCACATATTAGGTATTTTAGAAAAAAGTGAAATTTTTCGATATTCACACGAAAATCGGTATGTATGTTGATGTCTCACCTTCTCTGTCATTTAGGTATGACTGAAACATAAAGTATTCACTCAGGGAGATTAGGCCTCAAGATTATAAAGGTTTACCACCACTAATTACATGTAAGCCTTCGAATGTAGTTCCAATAATAAAAAGTAATCCCTCCTTTTTTGATGAAAACGGGCATTATAAGTAGGGGAAAGCTGCCCATTTCTATTCGATTTTGTGGTTGTATGTATAAGAAGCTTATTAATCATTTTACTGGATCAATGATGAACATTTTCGAAATTTCTACTCCATGCTTACACTTTGTGATCAATGAAAACAGTCAATCAATGAAAACAGCTGTACCCTTGACCTGTTTAGTAAAAAACAAGAAGTTTCTTACATGTCTTGTGACCTCGCCTTTTCTGGTGATTTTTCAAGTGGAAAATTATTTTTCTATATGAACATTACACTGCTGCATTATCCATACTTGAGATGAATTTGCAGCAAATCATTAATATGTGACACTTTAACATTGGTGTATATGGGGAAAATAATTAGTGGTATGATACCTAAACAAAATTCGATGCTTAAGTCCATGCCCTACTCTAAAGTATCCAATCAAAATGCTGTAACAATGAAAGCATGGCTATCGTTGGCTGATCTGGAGTTGATTTTTGAATTGAGAAAGGAGACTGGTTTATAGTCTTGGACCTAGGTAGAGGAACTCGGTTGTAACATGAGGTTGGTGCATGGACTACACTAATTGATGAAAGGAGGTTTTGTTTTTGCTTTATTTGAAACGGTTAACGGAGTGTTAAATACATTCCTGCAAGCCTTCTGGAACTTAAAATTTGTTGTACGGACATATCCGTGATCATCTTGGTTTGTATTAGAAATGTATCAGAAAGAAAAACACAAATGTAAACTAATTTAAAAAACAACAACAATCAGGCCGACGATTTATTGGATTTATGTAGAAAAGCTGTCTGTTTATGTAACATTTGCTTTCAATGACAATATATGTGCACCCACTTTTAATTTTACCTCGGGGTTTAGCGCTGGAATCTGTTTAACAGTCCATCTGCAATACACGACCATTTCATGTTCATACAAATGATTTTTGGAGATGCTATATATTTTTTCAACTTACTGCACTCACGATGACTCTGTCATACATAGGTCAATTTTGTGCATTGTCAAACTCATCCAAGATCTAATTGATACAGTCGCAAACTAACTTGATTAACATGAAAATAAACTCCACATGCAAGTTGTTAATACAGTCACAATACATCTTGTTATCATCGCCTGGCATAGAATGTGATTTGATTAGCATCACGTGCCATGAAAGGACAAATTGTAAGTTTAATCATAGTTAAAGATTTAAAACACTTTCCGTCAAACAACCCGCAATAAGATACCGGGATCAGTTCTTATAGTTGGACAACCACCATTTTCTAGAAGATTTAAAGATTTAAAAGTGTATTCGCGTTATTCATGGGTGACGGAAAGCCTGATCTTACACACATACTGACATCATTTCGAATTTTTCAAATTCATCACTGACATTCGGCAGGTACCCTCCTGATTTTTCAGGACTTCATCCGCGGTGCGGTAATTCGGTTTGCATATAATCCTAATACATTTAGAGATTCACGAACCTTTGGGGACCCTTTTAAAAATACATAGAAATATAAAACACACATTTGAGGAAAGTTTGGTGTTTTGCTCCGGCGTGTCTAGATTGGGTCCTAAAACCTTGGTTTTGGTCCCTGGCTATATATGCAAATCACATGAACGGATTACTTTTCCCCCCATAATTCCAAGCGTCATACGAGAGACGATACTAGTATCGATCGAGGGCGAAAATGATCTTACACACTGGGGAAGGTAAAATTAGATATAGATATCCACAACGACAGTTGCATGACATCATTGTGTAAATAAACATGCAAAACGTTAGTAGTTGTCGACGTATACATGATATGCAATAAAAATAAGCAATCATGGGTATCAGGGTCCCGTTTGATTAAACATATTACGTTAAATCTCTAATTTTAAAACTGTTTACATTTTGCCCCTAAGCATTCAATGTAGACAATTGTGTGTACATTATGTGCAGAAATATCAAATGTATAAGATAGATAGATAGATAGAAATGAAATCGCGTTCATTTGTGAATTGCAAACAAAAGTAAAGAATTTAAGAAATTAACTTACGATCAAAATTGTCGTTAGTTGTTTCATAAAACCGGGCACTGGTGAAGATAGGGAAATTTCAACCCTCGGTATAATTGTTAAATCGGAACCTCGGCATAACCTCAGTTCACATACCCATGAACGATTCTTATATTCTAGCATTGATAAAAACTGCTGTTTTTAAGGGGGAATAACCCCTATTATCTGACAAGAAATATCGCATGATCATGTTATCAGTTTATTCTTGTCACTCTCTTTTTATCTATAATATAAATCGGAGTTTTACTGAAATCACTACGTACGAAATTTCCTTTATATTTATTCTTTACAGATTAATATATTGTCCTGTTTTATGCAAATCAACGCCTCCTTTTAACAAAGTTAAGCGCGTTTCAGTTCTGGTTATAGCATCTACCGTTTGTTCTGGTGTCATCTGATGCTAAAGGCCGTAGATCTGTTCACTAATACAGTTAAAGCGATCGACCTTTTCTATATAACGATAAGCGATTCGAATCACACGAATATATAATATTAACGCCCGAAACGATTTGCATTTTACTGTAATTCAAAATCGCATGAGTTTGACAGTTTCAATAATTTTGACGTGCTGCCTGGGGAAAATAATAACTAAGTAAAATAGTGCATAATTCACAATCAGGACAAGGACATATCTTACAAACATTTCTATTATTATACTATAATAGACAGAATACCATCTAAATAAAAAGGAAGTATCAGCACGGCTCAACTGCCCCGGATTTGACACTAATTATAAAATATTTAAATTAATGTTGAGGGTCTCCCAGGGGTTTTGGGGAAAAGGGAACATGGCCAATTATTTTTGGGGAACTAGGGAACATTGTCTGTTATTGGTAATATTTTTTGGGAACAAGTTAACATTGGGTCATATATTCAGGGAACAAGGAAACATGGACCCCCTGGGAGGGCCTCAATGTTTATGTAATGTACTGGAGAGTAAAAATTTGCCGAATCAAATGACAAATTGAACTAAGTGCTATGGATAGTGTGTTAATTTGTTGCGTGAACATTGTATATTCACGCTATTTCAATTAGATGTATCGTCCTTGAATGATACTTTGCCTGTTCGATTTTTATATCTATTATCCTTTAAAACCGAGATCTTTACGCTTCTTTGTTCTGATGAGATTAATAACCATACCTATTCAACGCAATGCGGAAACAATTACATATATATTACACGGCATGCATTAACCAATCTGTAAAATTCACCTCCTCTGTAAACATTGCATATACATTATTCATCCAGCGGAAACGTTGGTACCATATAAATAACAATTAAACACCGACGCAAAGGAGCTCATGATTGAGACATTAAACTTGTATTGGGTTCCATCGACTTATTTACAAATTAAATGAATTTCAGCCGGTCGGCAGAAGTTTTGGACCGCACCTTGAATTATTAATACTTATTTCCAATTATGGGTACGTTCTGTCTCTAAAACGGAATTACGATATTGATTCTAAATTGAGAAAAACCTGCTGATGGGTTGTTTTGCCACATGGTGCAGTTATATCTACCACATGCTATTAATCTTTTTGGTTCTTTATTTACATGCTTTGTTAGAATAAATGGGCAATAGTATATGTATGTACTTTTGTTTTTATTCTAGGTTACCTATATTATAAAAGGTATTCCAACGAACCAATCAACATGTGCATATTTTCAAATAACATTGTTTTTATTTAGAAAGGAATACAAGTAGGTATAAAAAGTCGAACAGCAAATGTAGCTTTCACAGAACACAGTCAACCAAAAACACGCATTAACGCAAACAACAATTACAGTGTTAATAAGCAAGACATGTAACATCACAAACACAAACAGGTTGACAAAAGGACTACCGCCTTGGAACGGTCAAGGCAAAAAGGCCGTTGGGGGTTAAAACCAGGTTCTATGGTGCACCAAACCTCACGCTTACTCTGTTGTCATCCAGTTAAAATGGGACAATGTAAATAAAGAAATCCCATCTGAGGTTATATTCGGTAACAAACAAGGCTTAATTAATAGGTGATATAAGTATAGCACATAGATGATCATGTATATATGAATATAAAAAGCCAACTCCTAGAAAGCCACAATACAAGTACTCGGTGACTTGGCAGAAGGCAGTGCAACAAGGAATAAAATATGAAGGGTACGACAAGGCACGATGACTATTAAGGTACACGTCACCATAGGGTCCGCAATCTGTTCTATCACTGCACAGTCAAAGACGAAAGCATAGGAAAGCATAGTGGCTAACTGTAAATGGTGTATTCACTAAACATGCAGAGCGTTGCGAAATAGTAGATTCATAACCTCTTTTGACATTTGTTTAGCAATATAAATAAAGATTGTATGAAAGTGATTATGTCAAAGATCTTACGAATTTTGTAAATCACGTCAACATAGAAGTCAGGTTGTGATACTCCGTGACGCAGAAGAGTTCTTAAATTACTTTTATATTTTATAAATAGATCAGGGTTACAAAAATACAATTTTGCAAAGTTTCTCCGAAGTTCATGGGAACGGTACATAATTTAGCTATACAACGATTATGAATATTTCCTAAGTCCTCAACTAATGGCTCTTCAAGCTCTAGAAAAAATATAAAGTTGAGAAACATAGACCCCATAAGAAGTTACTTGGGAGAAGAAACTTCTGTAAAACTGACAGGCTTAATTAATGCATAGTATTCATACTAATTCAAAAGTAAATATTGGAATATTTAATTCAAAGCATGTATAAAAGAGATGTATATTATTTATGTTCTCTCTCATTACATATTTTCTACAGAGGATCTTATATGAGTGCTGATTTATAATCGAATTTACTTAACTCGAAATGAATGCTATGATACAATGATTGAATTAATTTACCATGTAACATTTAGCGGTTCTTACATGTCTTGTGCCCCGCCTTCTCTATTGATTTTTAAATTGGAAAGCCATTAGGTGGTCCGAGTATTAATTTTCATACCCCATCCAACCCCTTCTCCAAGAAGCGAAAACGGGGTTGGCTGGGGTATAAAATGAAACCTTAATTTCGGCTTAAAACGTTCGCATAATTGTAAAATTGAAACATTTGAAAGGTAATTTTAAACCGGTTATCACATTTTCCAGTTAAACAATCGTTTTAAACTTGTTTTATGGTCGAAAAATCCGTTGTAAAATCCTGCTAATATAAGCTTTCCCATCGCTTAACGGAATTAATGCGGGAACACGTATTGTAAAATTACGCTTACTTAATTTTAAGTTACAGCAAATCATTAATATGCGACATTTTAACATTGATGTCAATGGGGAAAGTATTTGGTGGTTTCATACCTTAAAAGTGTACCACTATAGGGGTTTATAGAATATATGGGATCGTGTTATTACACTCCCAGGCCGTAGTTATTTCCACTGGGAGCTCGACTTGTCAAGCGAGAAAGTGTCGATTCTTACAGATGTCTGGAGGTATACAGTACAGTACCCAGGAAAAAATGGAGTGGTTTACCTCTAAAACTTACTAATTGACCGCCACATATGGCCTAACATTTGCTAAAAATTACGTAAACACCATTCAGACAAAACGTAATACTTGATAAATATTTAAATACTATGTTTAGTTGATTTAACGTTATCTAGCCGCAAATTGTGTCGTTTAATTATACAGAGAGCATTGCGCTTGGTCAGTCTATAGTTGTTAATTAGGTTATTTTTTACGTTTACACTGTAGTTTGATTGAACATGTTTTTGTTACATAATTAAGTGTGAAAATTAACTTAAATATAGTTGTTCAAGTATTGAGAGTATTTGTTTTGTGAATTAGTAATAGTGGTATGTTGCGTATGAAAATACTTCCTTTTAAATTGCATCGCTGTTAAAAAACCGGACAATCACTGTTTCATTGTAAATTGTACAAAATAAGGTATTTCCATCTTAACTAAATTAAATCGATGTTTTGAAATCCTTACGGGAATGCCTGATTTACAGCCAGTCATTACATTGAATTCATGTTTTACGGACATGCGAGGGTAAGTCCAATTGTTTTAATAACTTCCACAGACCTTTTGAATACAGACATTTTGAATCGGATTTATGTTCTTCAATGAAACTATATACACATATTTAGTTTATATTTCCAGTGAACACTGATTCTTATTTCTTAACTCCTAAATTCCTAACAACTACTGTCAGAATTGTATTTCTTAAATAAATAGCATATGGAGGCTAACATAACTTGCCGATAAATGTAGCTTTTCTACTATACAATCAGCTAAACAATACTATAGTATCCAAAAGAGTATGAGAGTGGACCTTTGGAAACGACCGAACACGATACATACGAAATAGTGCAGTCTCGGTTTGACTGAGACTGTTCATGAACGGTAGTGAAATATGCTTGCTACCGTTCACGGCCCTAGCCCCGTGTTGAGCAGAACTCAATATTCATCAAATCAATAGTACACAATTAAAACCATTTTAGATCAGAGTGACTGTCATGAATACCTGAATGACGTCTCCTTTAGCTGTTCTTCATTTTATTACTCCTTAATCTTGACATCAGCAATGCTTTAAAAAAACACAACACACACTGTCAACCCTTTTATGTTTGTTTTTAAAAAGTGATTATTACTGACATGCGACCCTTGTCAGCAGTATTAATTCTATCTACATCGAATTTCTACCAGTTATATTTAAATACTAACGGTGAAATTTATAATGGCATTGTCACATTTGGAAATGCAAATTAGCCTGCGCTTTAAACGAAAGCCGTTTCCAGAATACATGGCAATCGATTAAATACTGATGAGTCAAAGCAGAAGAACGCGCGACACAAAGGTCGTACATGCAAAGCATTTGAAACATTGTCAAGCAAGTTCGCTTTTAAAAAAAAAGAAACTTGTTTGCTTTTTAAATTGTGCGTATTTTTTCATATAGCAGTTCATGTTTACCATTTTTATTTCATGTGTATTATACGTTTCACCCTGCATTCTATCTGTTGAAGCTTCCTCATCGTTATATATTACTCTTCGTTCTTGAAATGACTTGACCTGATGGTAGTTATGAAGAAACTTCCATGCATATTATCACAACAGAGTTCGTGCAGCTTGATAAACTCCGGAACTCATGTCAAATATTCAAGCATTTAATGGATATACCATGAACGTAATTGCGTGTATATCCAAATAGGAAGGAAGTCGCCACCATTGACATCGGTCATCTGTCATAACAACCGTAGTCTCTCTCGAGGAAACCGACAGTCGTGTTTTTTTCTGTTTATATTTCTGCTATGAATGCCATATTGTATTTATTGTTCGGGGCACTTGTTTCAGCCCAAGATTTTTCGTCATTAACATCAGCGATTTTATTAAAGCGTAAATAAATCATATATTATTAGAACTGGAATTTTAGTGATAAATATAAAATACCTTAGTTTTGAAAATCGGTTGAGAAATAAATATTTTATAGCCAAAATTAAGACACCCTGAACGTTTTATAGCAAAATATTAAGGCTAACTGAAGTGTTTTAAAATTTCTTATTTTTTCTGCTGTCCCAGCATCAAGCAATTTACCTGCAAAAATCCCCACCAAAAAGCATTTTGGCTATAAAATATTATTTCTCAACCGATTTTCAAAGCTATTAAAAGGTATTTTTTATTGTGTACTGTGTCAGAATAAAAAGTCTACAACAGCACAGTTGTGTCCTTTCCCTAACTAACTGCAACCTTTTTTTTTACAAAACATCTTGGGATTTCTCTGGAATATTACGTGAAATCAGTAAGCGTGCAGTATATAAGTATTATATATCGGGAATTGCTTCTTTTGTTCTTTAGTGTATATGGGTCAACCAAAACACAATATTTGCTGTCAATAAATACTGAAACGGTGATCCCTTGGAAACAACAAACACAAACAAGAGAGAAAAGTAGCAGACTCGGGTTTATTGAGTCTGTTCATGAGAGGTACTTATAAGATGCAACACCTCTCACGCCTCCTAGCACCTTCTTATTCCATTTAAACGAAACACATTGTTTTCCTATTGGCTACACATACGTCTATTTAAACGAGGCAAACTGCTATTCTGTCATAAACGTTGGCATGCCCACATGTGTTGCGATGTGTAATTTCGGATGAATCTCGTGTGCCATTATCAATAACGCCGACACTGATGCTTTCAAAGATGAATGGCCACCCTTTTTGTAGTATTATCAATTAACACATTTAACTCTTAAACGTCATATGAATATTTCTTGATAGTCCCGGAGAGAAACATATATTTAAAACCGCTACTAAATTGTATTTAAAATAAGTATTATTTGCATGACGTAGATACTACTTTTACCACTGCGTGACTGCACGGGGAAATGAGGTAAATCTGAATTGTATAGCTGCACAAATATTGCCAGATTGATAAATACATTAACCTGTGTATTAATTTACCTGTTCAAAGTTTCCTACGTCATCAAATAAAATCGCTTTTCACAGATAATGCAATGTGTGTGAATTGTGAATTGCAAATATCTGTTGTGTATTGTTGTGTATTGATTTCGATGTAAATAAACATGAACATGTTCATGAAACAAAACATGGCTGGAGAACTTTGAGTGCAGCCCGGGTAATGGATAACTAGATTTTACGATGTTCGTATGAAGCTTCCAAAGGACTTCATAATAAATGAATACTTTATTCATTGTCTTTTAGACGGATTTAGTTAAGCGTCCCCTGACGTTTTTTTTATAGCCATCGCTTGTCTTGTTAGGTACTAACTCAGACTGATAGGATTACTTTTCTGCATCTGTTGCTCGATCGGAACGCTAGATTAAATTATATGCTTTTCGAAGGATTGCCTTGATACTTCCTTATTGAAGTGAGACCTTAATATTTTCCTTTGTACGTCAATTAAAAACGTCCTTTCGGTGGGATCTTTGCAACGCCGATATATATCTCATTCAAATGCCTAATTGTTGACACATTTAACTGGTTTTATTACATTTCTATGCGTGAAAGATCGGGATTTCTCAGTGAAAGAATATTCATAATCGCTAAATATTAATAACTAACTCAAAACACAATTATAACTAACGTTGCTAACTCAGAACACAATAATAACTAACGTTGCGACGTTGAGGCGTGACGTCAACAAAGTGTTGCTGACGTCGACGTCATCCGCCGATAACGTTCAATAAAGCGAATATTTGTTTGAAAAACGTAATTTAAAATATAATAAATAGATTATTTAACTGCTGGGATCGATTATTGGGTAATCCTTCACATGATGGTAGACGTGCTTTGTTTTTTCACTCACTCGCGTGCGCTCGTTCGTGAAAAGAACCACACGTTTACCACTCGTGAAGGATTTCCCTATAATCGATCCCAGCAGTTAAATAATCTCTATATAATATGTTTCTTTCTTAGAAAATACATCAATTACCTGGAAATAACGAAGCAATTCTACTGTGTTGTTGTACTGAATTAAAACAACTCCAAGCCTATACCTGTTAGCTTTACCTTCTTCTGGTTTTTGTCACACCTTGGGGTTTTGTCACTGGCTTAAGTAGGTACGTAATTACGATTCTAAATCTCCTGTCACGCGAATATTGTTATTTCTTTACGATATTATTGAATGTTAACATGTTGTAGTTTCTCCATTAATGTCCGAATTAGTTGCCCATGGGTATTGCTTTATTAGACGTTTATTAATCAGGTTGATGCATTATTAATAACTGAGTAGTCCATGTGAGAGCCATGTGGTAACCATCTGTTATTGTTACAATGGTCTTTATTCATCAGTCTAAGTTTCCTGTTCTGCTGGTATATACCCTTTTAACAATATTGCTTTCAAATGCGGGGTATAACTTTACACTGGTAACAGAAGCGTCTCCTTTATCATACGTAACCTTTAAACGTACAGTACCGGTTCTACCCAGGAAAAGTGGGTGGTCTGCCTCCAACCACAAAAAAAACTCGACCGTCATATATAACCTTACATGTGTTGAAAATGACGTAAAACGTCATATAAACAAACAAAACAAACTTTTACAACACTAGCCATAATGGGATCCTTTAATTCATTCTAATATCATTTGATCTACAAATGACTAGCTGACAATGGATAGCAACATTATGATATTGTATGGTGATATATATTTTGCACTGGAATAGTTTTTGTACTCTTACTGATGTGTTGCTATCGTAAAACACGTAGTTGTTGCTGATTTAATATTTAAAACACCGATAAGGAATGAAGTCTGTACTTTCTGCTTGTAGTCTTGTTTCGTCTTTTTTTTTATTAATGTACACTTTGCTAATAAGTGGCTGAATTGGACCCTGGTGGTGGCAGTTGCAGTAAATCGTATTTTTCTCCCTCCCCACTCTCTCCAACCAACATCCCACCGATTATCTCCAACCAACATCCCACCGATTATCTCCAACCAACATCCCACCGATTGTTTTAATTACTCAACATTACAATTCGTATATAATACAGATGTTTCGCTCCTTTATTATTTTAGTGCTCTCAATGGGTGCTTCTGTTGTATGCGATGAGCTTCGTGATGATTTACTATTGCGGTCACTACAACAATGGATATTCTAGCATTTACTTGTACTAAGACTTGAACATTTTTGAAATGGGTTAATAGTCTAGTAAAGACATGAAAATATAACCCGATCCCCGGACAAATTAGTACACAATTGAAACCAACTCGTTTCCAAAAGAAAACCACACCGAATGAGGAAATGAAAGTAGAGACAAATCGAAGTTAATGTTTTTGAGAAAAAACGATGTAAATATGTCACATTTTTCATGCTTTGAAATACATTTTTGCCGGACAATAACACATTGTTCTCTTTTATCATGTTTGTTAGTTTTCTGGCATACTGTTCACAAATTTGCTTTAAAATAACAACATATTAATAAGTAAATTTCACTTTAATGTTTAACATATAATTAAAATCGCCCTAAAAGGCCTTAAACGATGTTCGATTACTCCATCGACCGCAAAAAATATAACCCTACAGATATCATAATTGAAACTTATCATATTGTTTAAATGCATTCTTCTATGTAGTCTTGTCCGAAAAATTGTCAATTTTTAAATAAGTATCTATATTTACCGATACCGATGCTCCTGTACTATTTATATCCATCCATAATTATTTAGTATCATAATAAAACCACAATTGTGTTCACTGTCCTTATATAACGAACTGCCAAACCCCTTGCTGTATACATGTCTGCACATTTCTAGCTAAAATCGTATATCCCACTCATCTGAATATTTTCATTTGCATATGTTTCATTGTACAGAAGAAATTCATATCCTTATTTGAGTTATTCATATTCAGAAATTTCTATCTCCTCTTCCTTCACCACATATTGTTGAACAATACAACCAGTGTCTTTTGCAGCTATGATAGTCAGTTATGCACTTGCATCTGATAACCTGCAAGAGTTTGTCAGGATCTGGTGTTTTTTACTTTTGCAATACTAACACTTTCCCCTTTGAAATCTTCCATCCCCACTCCTGCTGAGCGATATCAGTATTCCCTTTCCAAACCTCAATCTGATGATATACTCTCAGACTGGTTCTTATATCTGAGTGGTAATTTTAGGGAGTGACATATATATCACTGATAGCAACCTTCTGGAAGGATTTGATAAATCTAAGGGAATCTTAAGTTCTTGAATAGTCCACGATTTTTATATTTTTGAAACTGACTTTGGTTTTGGTTTGGCTTTTGCAGTCTAGAAAATCTGTATCATAGCCTATCGTAATGGTTTGTTTTTCTACTGCACACTCTACAGCTGTTGTAACAATGAGCATATCATCATTGTCGTCTGCATGTTTTGTTTCAATGCCATGTGACACTAAGTGCTCGCTAAGGAAGTGAATGAAATGCTGATTGTTTGCAGAATTCTTAAGAAACCTTTTATTTCATATTCATGGTCATATTTGCTGTGAAATTCACAGTAATTCCAATAATATTTTTGTTTCCCCGCAAATGTTCAGTATCTTTTGTTGATGGACCGTCCGGATATACATCAAACACAACTACCGGTACAACATGCTTTCCATAAAGTTCAGATATTGCTGGAAAACCGTTTGATACGTTTAACCGCGAATCGACGGTATTCCCTGAAAAAGCGATCGAACATCTAAGACATACTTTGATTGATGAGTACCTCCCATAATTACTAGCTTGCCAATAAAGTTGAACATTGCATCAGCAAGTTTATATGTAATCCAAATCAAACCGCTGGTAACAAGTGGAGGTGGGGGATGCGTGCATGACGTAAAAAGGGAAGCTAGTACTTCTTGACTAATTCTGTCCTTTGCAGCAGACATACGACGTTGAAACAAAGACTTTGGAACAGCTGAATGCACTTAACATATATTTTGCAGATATTTTTTTGTCAAGAGTCGCGGAGACATAGATTCAATATTTTTTGTCAAATATCCTTATGTCAGCATTGAAATTGAAATGATTCGTAATGTTGTATCTTCATTGAAAGGCGTTTTTGCTAAGACATATAGTTTTTCATATCAATAATATCTATGTTTTCTTGACTTACTTATATTGCCTATTAATGCTGGTTGGAGAATAGTTCATGGCGGGGATTTCTTTATGTCCCCTTTTATTGTGGTGACAGTAGGGTAAGTGTGAGGTTTGGTGCACCCTAGATCCTAGTTTAAACCCCCAGCGGCCTTTTTTTGCCACTGACCTTTCCAAGGCGGTAGCCCTATTGTCAACCCTTTTTTTCTTTTTGTGACGTCATATACCTTTTTTCTGTATTAACATTGCCGTTCATGTTTGCCTTTTTGGGTTTACTGTGTTCTGTGAAAGCTGCATTTCCTACATGTATACTAACGTTTACTGTTCTCTTTGTGCTGTTCACTCGTAATGAATGTCACACTAGCAATTGCTTGCATATATTCATTTGTACATGTACCTGAACTTCTGACGAGCACTTGCTCTATCACGAGATTGGTCGACAAAACTGCCCAATAACGATCACTTGTACGCACTACGTGAAAACCTTCCATAAAATGTTGTACACTTCGTGATAGTCATTGTGTAACTGAGACATGTTCTGAAGGTACGACTAGTATGCAGACTTTCTATAGAGATTGACCAGCAGTCGCCAACTATGGCAACATTCTTGACAACTATTTCAGATGAAGGGCCCAATTGCCAATGCGCTGTGCATTTATACATGTACGTAATCTTTCCACCATGTCCAGATGCAATAGCCAGAGTTGTGAGGTTCTAAAGTTTGGAGCAGAGGAATTATACTGGCTCCGTTTGGCATTCATCTGATCATAAACGTAGAGTGAGCGGACATCTTGAATACTTTTATCTCCTTCTAGAAGTTCAACAAAATTGGTTGTTCTTCTGGTTGATAAAGGCCGCTCGGCTTGTCTGGTTTTTGACATCGCGATTCAATCTCATGTTTTATATCTGATAGATTCATTAAAATATTATTTTGACATGCCAATCTCAGGTTCCATCTCAGAATCCACTTCAAGTATTTGAATTGGTAGCGGAACGTCATACATATTGAACAAAATAATTGAATGGAGAAAGGCCTCTACAAGCAAGTGCTCATGTGCATAAGCATTTATTAATCCTCGCTGTATTTCAGTGAGCAGACCTCAGTTTTAAATCTCATCTGAAAGACAGGTCAGGTATGAAATTATTTTTTAAGTATTTAGTGTATTAAGCCAAATTAGGTCCTAGCTGGGATAGAACACACGATCCCTGGATTTCTAAACCGAGGTGCTAACCATTACCCCATGGTGACACATAAGTGCCCACGAATGGCTCTTGATATGGTTTCTCCGCTAAGCATATGACTGACTGTATTATCGGCACACACAGTTTCCAGAACCTCACGTAAACCTAAACCTCCCAAGAAACTCCTAGACGCAATACAAGTGTTCTGAGTAAGCTCTATTCAGATCTATTTGAATTGTTTGCGCACTCAATGTACCCGAATTATAGAGTTTCGAGATATTTAAATTTGTTTACATGCAGGGATGGCGTGGCCGTGAAAGTGCTATGGACTTGAAATACGGAGGAATTGGATTCAAGAGCTACCGGGGCCCTGATGATCGTCGGTGTGTTCTTGAGAAAGACACGTTCCCTTAGCCTCGTCCGTTGGTTGGGGACGTAAACCAGACAGTCTTGTGGCTTCATAGCATGTTAAAGAACAATAGAAATAATTTCAGGATTCCTATGTATTCTTTCCCTGTCCCTGGGGCGGCTCTAAATAACGTTTAATTTGTTGATGAGCAGTTAAACAACAAGCAATTTTATAGCGTAATTTTGTGTTTAAATAAATGTAACCACTGCGCTAAAGATCTTCTGTTTCACAATACTATTTAGCAATAATCAAAGACCAATGTATTGAGGAAAGTCACTTTATTTAATAGGTAAGTGTGTTATAAGGTTCGTAAATTCAATCTAATTTGACCCAATGTGTCGTTTAAATATGTTCTAGACTAGGTTCATTGGTTGAACCTAGTCTAGTTGAACCTGGTCTAGAAATGTGTTAATCAGCTTGATATCTTTTTTATTTACAAAACGAAAGTACAAATTGTATAGTATTCGGACATGCCCTTTAGACGAAATTTAATTTAAAAAAATAAACTGACTTAAATAGCTTCGATTGCGTTCTGTTTTCTATTTGAGATCAAACTATGTCTATACATTCAGAAACAATAATAACATTTTATGTTGATTTTTACTAGACTATAAGTCATGGTGCCTGCGGTACTATGTGTTAATGGCGAACCGAAAAACGTATGACATGTTTCTTTATACGTTAAACCATTGATATGGTAATTTCCAAAAACAGTTAATTAAAAACAAATATCAAGATAAAAACTTTGAGGTACAAATTAAAACAATGAAATTTGCTGTAACAATGCAGCTCAGTTGGTTCGAAGGACGTAGCTATCCGTATGTTTACTTTTTATGCGACACACATCATACGCAGGCATTCCCGGGAAATCTGTACGCAGCCGGCACAAACTAGTGCATTATAATCAGATCGCTATCTTATAAGCCTGTATTCGTATCATATAGGCTCTGTTTTTCGTACTACAGCCAGTGAGGTAGAAGCTAACTTTAGTACGGGGATCCCATCTACTTCGTAGCGTACAGAAACAAAATTGCAGGTAGCTTCTAAGTGTTTAAGTTCAAGTAAATGAAATTGTGTTGGCACATGTATATTGATACTACTTTCACATTACCCATACAGCTTTGGTAATTGTTTTTCAAAAATTTGACACTGTGATGATTTTATACATAATTTCTACAAATTATGACAATGAAATGGAATAACTAGATACAAATAACACAGTTTACGAAACTGAAAAGAAAATAATGATTATCGGGTATTGTTTTAATAATTCCAAGTTTAATTTTTTTCTTCGAAATTGTCGGAGTTTCATGATACGCCACACAAAATAACCACCGTCAAAGCATGTTGATCAATCTTTCGAACTATGCACTAACCTGTTCTCGCAATGTACAGATTCTCCAGGAGATGTGTGTATAATTACATAAACGTACATACAAGGTTATGTAATGAACTTTGCTTTGTGATAAAGGAAACGTTCTAATGTTCAGTGGTGTAGTTGTTTCCAGTCATTTACTTATATAGAGATTCCGACACATATAACCTTGAATTAAATGATTTTTTTTTTCAATGCACAGCTATGGTCATATTTTAGATATTCATGCACATTATTCAGAACATGGAGTCATATGTATTAATCGATATCTTATGTTGGTGTATTGTCATGAATCGCCAGTTGGTTTTTCAGTTTCTGCAATAATTTCAGTTTTCAAATTTTGCAAACAATTTACTAAATATGTTTTAATACGACGTAGTATCTCACTTCTATGCAAGATGGTCAAGGCTGGAATAGACGAAAAGCAAAACAGACTTCCAACGATGTACCAAATTACACGAACAACCATATAAAGCCCGTTGTATTTCCAATTCTATTTCTTTCACCACTACAAATATCTCCACACGTTTAACATCTTGTCTTACTGCCGTTAAAGATCACGTTAAATAATATTGTGCTAAAGCTTATGAAAACTCTAGGATTAATTTATGTTGGTCTATTAAAAATTCAGGCGACGTTCTTGATAAAATTTGCAATAAACGTCAAGCTGCATCTATAAGTACTTATGATTTTTCTACATTATATACATTATATACAACTTTACCACACCACCTTATCAAAGACAGGCGTATTGCTCTCATTCAAAAAATATTTTGCTAGGGAAAATACTACCTTTTTGGCCTGTAACAATATTAAAGAATCTTTAACTAATGGCAGTTTGGACAATTACATTATGTGGACTTGCCAAGAAGTTTGTGAATCACTTATTTTTCTATCAGATAATATTTTCGTCAGGTATGGAACTACCGTTTATAGACAAATTGTTGGTATTAATATGGGTACGAGCTGTGCACCCCTTGTCGCAGATTTGTTTTTATATTGCTATGAAAGAGATTTCACGTTGAGTCTTTCACCAGATACACAGGCAGATGTTATTGAAGCCTTTAATGACACCTCTCGATATCTGGATATATACTATGGTTAATAATATATATCCTAAAGAACTTCAACATAACAAAGCTAATATTTCTGAAATTAACGCTTCTTTTCCCGATTTACATCACTCTATTGAAAATGGTGAAATAATTAGCAAAATCTATGACATTAGATGATTTTGATTTTGATATTGTTAATTATCCCCATTTAGATGGGGATGTTTACCCGAGCAACTTCTTATGGGGTATATGTGTCTCAACTTATTAGTTTTTCTAGAGCTTGTACTCGAGTTGAGGACTTTAATATTCGTAATCTTTGTATCACTAAAAAGCTACTTCGTAAAACCTTTGCAAAATTTTCTTATCGTAACACTGGTCTTCTTTCCAAATATAAAGCAATTTAAGAACTCTTCTGGACTATCACAACCTGACTTCTGTGGTGATGTGGTTTACAAACTTCGTAAGATTCTTGGTCATGATCACTTTCATACTATCTTTGTTAAACTGGTTAAAGGGTTTATCAAAATAGGTTATGACCCTAACATTTTGCAACGCACTGCACGCTTAGTGGTTGACCCATTTACAGTTTGCCACTATGCTTTCCTCTTTAATTGTGCGATGGCCGGACAGGTTGTGGACCCTATGACGACGTCTACCTAAAGCCCAGAAGGACGCGTTTGATGTTTGGCTGCAATATTGTCCTCTCGTGCCCTCAATGTCTATTCTCTTCTTGCTCCGGCTTCTGCCAAGTCACTGAGTACCTTCTTTGTGGCTTTCTTGGCTATTGTTTTTTGTTTTTTTGTATTTATATATACACGAGCATCTTTGTGTTTTACTTATATTGCCTAATAATGCTGCCTTGTTTGTTAGAAAATAGTTCATGGTGAGAATTTCTTTATTTACACTGTCCTGTTTTATTGGGATGTCAGTAGGGTAAGTGTGAGGTTTGGTGCATCCTAGAACCTGGTTTAAACCCCCAGCGGCCTTTTTTACCTCATACCGTTCCAAGACGGTAGCCCTATTGTCAACCAATTTTGTGTTTGTGACGTCATATGCCTGTATTATTTGTTAACATTGCCATTTATGTTTGTCCTTTTGCATGTTTTGGGGTTTACTGTGTTCTGTGAAAGCTGCATTTCCTGTTCGACTTTTTTTTTTTTAATCTTCGGGATGGTTAAAATTGTGAACTATTGATCAACCCGGGGCTAGAGGGCGTGAGCGGTAGCTAGCATATTTCACTACCGCTCATGAACAGTCTCAATCAAACCGAGACTGCAATATTCCGTATGTGTCGTTTTCGGCCGTTTCCAAAGATCCATTATCACACTCTTTTTTACTTATTTCTAGGGGTGTATATAAAATGATACTAGGCAACGCTTTGGTAGTGCTAGTTCTGGTCTGTCCGACGTAAGTATCATGTGACTCGTTGGGATCAAATGTCGTGTCTACGGCTTGGTATTCCAGTATGGCATATAAAGCTGAGCATTTAGCTCACTGATACGAGTTTACACCTTCATGATATGACTGCAAGATAATTAAGAGCGACGTTAGAGCTCATACATACTCTCCATCTAATGGTGTGTCGTTTTATGGAGTAAACATATATGTCACTTTACAAATCTTATACAGTATTTATTAACATTCACACTAGCGTTCGTTTAGTGTGGCGGCTGTAAAAGTCTCCCCATTCGACGAATCATGAGTGTTATGTTTACTGGTCCTTTGGGATCAATGATCCCAGTATATGTGGCTTTGAAGTAGAAAACCGCGTAAGACGGTTCTAGTGGCGTGAGAGGTGTTGCTTTTACATTACCTCTCATGAACAGACGCAATAAAACCGAATCTGCTGCTTTATTCTCTGGGTTATGTGTGATGCTTCCAAAGGATATCCCTTATCATTATGTATTTAACCTTTAACGGTCGATGGCCTTGCTAAATAATGGTTTAAGATTTAGAACAGTATTAATGGTGTAGAACATCACCACTGACACAGTATATACATAACTTAAAAATAGGGAATTGCTAATTTGCTAAAAAAAAAACTAAAAAAAACATGGTTTTTATTTTTTATATTTCTTCTTAAAAACACGTCATTTTTTAGTATTGGGGCAACCCCATTGTATGATTTTAATTTAAATATTTAGAATTGATATTCACCTCGAATAAGGTCAATTTAAACACATACACTTCTCAAAACTGCTAACTACACCGCTCACGTTTTGGGTTATATATATCGATGGGTTGAATGTTTTTCAATAAAATAAAAAGGAAATACCAATTCAATCATTTTTACATCATTTCATTTTATTTTTTTCATGGGCAATGCTAGAACTAAACCACAATAAGCAATTACAAACGACCCATGTAAACACTAAAGTCACACTTTTATGAACAAGAAATGAAAAGTGTGACTTTAGTGTTTACATGGGTCGTTTGTAATTGCTTATTGTGGTTTAGTTCTAGCATTGCCCATGAAAAAAATAAAATGAAATGATGTAAAAATGATTGAATTGGTATTTCCTTTTTATTTTATTGAAAAACATTCAACCCATCGATATATATAACCCAAAACGTAGCGGTGTAGTTAGCAGTTTTGAGAAGTGTATAACATATGACTGCCTCTCTAATTCTGTATTGCTTAGCATAATGTGAAGATATTGTATAGGTTTACTATGCCCCACTACCAACTGCATAGGGGCCTATAGCGTCAGCCATGTCCGTCCTGTCCGTTCGTCCGTGTGTCCATTCGTCCGAAATGTCCGTCTGTCCAACAGTTTTCAACAGATTGTTTTGAAACTTTACAGGATGCTTACCTATGTCAAGTAGTGCATATCGATTCGGTATCAAAATTTACCTTGTATTACCGGAGTTACGCCCTTTATTTTTTGTTATATTTTACCTAAAACTATATTGTGTGTCTATCTCCTCCCACAGTTTTCAACCGATTGTTTCGAAACTTTCAGGATGCTTTCCAATGATGACAAGTATTGCATATCGATTTGGCGTGAACATCGACCTTGTATTACTGGAGTTACGCCATTTTTTTTACGTTTTCCGCGCATTGCTTTGAGTGGGGGTATCCGTGTCCTATCGACACATTTCGAGATTTCATATATAATTTTAATTGTACTACTTTAGTACTTTTGGAACCAATAGTTACTAAAACGTCTTAAAATTAGACAACGAGTTACATATAAAACGTATATATATATTCTATCATATAAACCGTATATGCACATTTATATTCTTCGCTGGCAATTTCTATTTAAAGGATATAACGGCATTAAATGTAGAATTAAAGAAACCAAAACACTTTAGTGCCCGATAAACAAATTGAATGAAATCCCAGAAACTCCAATCAGTGTTCAAGTTTAAAACATGTTAAAGCCTTTACCAGTACTATTGGAAAATGACATGTACACCATCTGTGGTGCACTTATTGATCGATTTGCCTAGCAAAGAATTCCGGCAGTTGCAGATACTTATCGTAATCAGTTTCATGTAAGAATTGCAATCAATTATTAACTGAAAGTCAATCGATAGACTCCTTGCCGATAAATGATACTCCAATTTACCTTTATTATGTAAATAGTGTATATAAAGTTGTTAACGTATTTTGCAAACACAACCTGTTTCCACTGGTGAGTCATTTGTTACTTTTAAGTAGGGATGCACGAATACTGGTATAATTTATAGATATATTGATACTCGTGCATGGTTATTACTATTATCAGTTTAAAAACATTGTAAAGGTAGATATAAAAATCGACCAGGACCTGTAGCATTCAAGGACAACATTTAATCAAAACAAGCATAGAAACAAAAAACAATTACGATGTAAATGGCAAGGTATATGACATCACAAACATAAAAGGGTTGATAATATGTCAAATCCACATAGTGTAATTGTCTAGACTGCCGTTAGTAAAAAGCGGTTTATTATTGTTACAGGCTAAACATGTAGTTTTTTCTCTTGCACAGTTATTTTGAATATGAAAGTTGCTTGTAATGTTGACAAATAATAAGTACTTCTAGATGAAACTTTTTTACCAAAAGGAGTATGAAAGGAGAAATTTGGAAATTGCCGAACACGATAAACATAAAACATATATATTGCAGTCTCGGTTTCATGAACTACCATTCACGTTAAAACCATACAAAACAAATTACCCATGATCCCTGAAAGCAAACAACCTAATAAGTATTTTAAGCTACTCAAATATTTCGAACAACGGAAACACGATAACATCTGACCGTGACGAGCGCTCTGGTGACAATAAAAGCTGTTTTTTCTGGAAGAATTGACTCTACAGCCGTCTAGATAAATTTAGAAAGTCTATATACATGACTCTTAATAAGAAAATTAGCAAAAGTAGTTTGAACATATGTAAAATGTATGTATAATGTGATAATAGTGATACCTTAGTGTGAACCTTTTTTTTCACTCACAGATTTTGAGTTCCTCAAAGCCAAAAGACAGCAAAACCAAAATTACAAGATGCATGGAAATAAATAGAAAAACACAGGAAAAT
>JAWPHD010020004.1:0-33433 GCA_037043455.1 Cyrtodaria siliqua | reverse complement strand
TTGGTCCTAAGTAAAAATCAGGTTGGCCTAAAATTCAAGATGGCCACCATGTCTAAAAATAGATTTATTAAATACAATTTTGTGGCAACCACTCTAAAATAGTAAGCGGTTTGGTACCTTTAACAAAATGACTTTCATAAAACTTTACATGAATGTTGGTTTTGACGTCCAGTTAGTTCCATTAAGTAAAAATCAGGTTGGCCGGAAATTCAAGATGGCTGCCACAGCTTAAATACTCGTTTGTGGCAACTACTTATCAAAAAACATAAGTGGTATTGATTTGGAACCTTTACTAAAATGACTGGCATGACATGTAGTTGGTCCTAAATAAAATTCATTGATTCTATGTCAAACATGGATGCCTGCGACCATCTTTTTTTAGATAAAAAAAACTTGTGGCGACTACTTCTCTGAAACTATTTCCATAAAACTTCACAGTAGAGCTTCAAGGTCATTGACCTCTTGTTGTTTAACTTGCCCTGAAATTGTTATTACCAATGTATATGTGCCAGTACATATTTTTTGTCGATATTGAATATTTCGCTTTTTTTTTTTACTTTGTTTTATTCATTATTAATTAATAATACATATGTGATTAGAATCAAACAATAATATTCTATTTTCCTTTATTTTTTCTTTTATTTATCCATTGCATCATATAACAAAAACAATATTATTTTCTATTACATTTTTAAGATCGCACCGCAAATCACGTCATAAACCGTACCGGGTCCCATAAATTAAACCAACCAAACAGATGCACGTTCCTGGTGTAATACTGAGCAATAGTCTTGATCATCTTCGACGCTTGATTGTAAATACAAACATAACAAGTGTCGCAAAAATCTAGACAAATCGTCGGACTGAGATACTGCGTTCAGTAAAATAGGTCTGGTCTTGAAAAATATGGTAACATCCACGTGGTGCGCTAAAACGATGTACCCGGTCTATAAGTGATAGCATATGGCTGAAAACGGTAATACCATTTTTGCCAAACAAGTAAATAAATTAAAATGTTTGCATATCCTATTGTTGGCTGCCACAAAGTTATTTTGATGCAAAACATGTTGGATCCAGTTTGCTCTTTAATAATTATATGTATTTCTTTTTAAATTTTCAGTTGTTTTGGAGGGTTAGGAAGATCTTGCTTAGGTAGGAATATGTTTTAGTACTTTTATTCTGTGCTTATGTAATACTGACTGATTATGGCATGATTAAAACTAGAATTATTCAATTCCACCAAATCTGGCTGTCATTTTGAACATGTCTTATTATGTCTCCCCCCACAAAGTGGATAGGAGACATATTGTTTTGTGCTGTCTGTTGTCTGTCTGGCGTCTGTCTGTCACAAACTTTGTCCGGACTAGTTCTCCTAAATCCCTGGACGGATTTCAATGAAACTTTGCAGGAATGATCAGTACCATGCCTAGCCTCAATGAAAATGCCTGACTGGAATTCCACTGGAACTCACTGGAATTCCACTGGAACCAAAGAACAAAATTTCACTTACACTGAAATTCCACGAATGGAATTCCAGTAGAATTAAAAGAACAGAATTTCACCCAAACAGTGAAAATGTCAATGGAATTCCAGTTGAAAAGTCTATATAAATTCCAGTGGTATTTTTAAACATATTTCTTATTTACAAGTTACAAACCGAAGCATTGTGGTGTAGTGGTTATAGCATCTGCCTTGCATTCGGGAGGTCGTGGGTTCGAGTCCCCTGACCGCGTCATACCAAAGACTTTAAAAATGGAGTAGTCACTTGTAACCCTTGCCTGACGAGCAAATAATGGGTAGTGCTACGACTGATTGACCAGTGTCCGAATAATGTGACTGTGGGGTATCACGTCTACTACGGCGTGGTAATCCAGTGTGGCAGCACTATAAAGAAACCATTGAGTTCGCTGCTTCAAGTAGACATATCATCACATCACACAACAACACACAGATAAAAGTCCAGACATTGTGCCTATAATCGTCGGGTAGGATGCCTGTCATAGGTGGAGGGACTATAGTCCTTAGAAATACACACACACACACACACGTATAGCCAACAGTGGTTTGTAAACAAGAAATATGTTTAAAAAAGATAGTCGGCGTGTTTGTGGAAGCTCAATGTATAAGTGATTGATGGTCATGAAGTGAAATAATTTTAATAGCGAAATGTAAGGTAGAGAGTAGAGCAATATAACGTTTTCTGTCGGTATTCCGATAAAAGTTGAAACGGCAGTGCCAATGTGGGGAATTTGAACAAAACAAGTTAGTGCCTTCCATTATGGAAGGCCATTGTTAAAATATTTAAAGGGTCATAACCCTGAAAACAAGAGACCCACGAGGGCCTGAATCGATCTACGGGCAAAGTGTACTATGTTAGATGTTGATTCAAATCTCACGAGGCATTTTTTTTTTCATATTAAACAAACCTTGGTTCATGGGATCAATTTTTTAGCTCAACTGATCAGAGATCAGCAGAGCTTATGCCGTGGTGCGGCGTCCGTCGTCCGTTTGTCCGTCCGTCCGTCCGTCCGTCTGTGTCAGTAAACTTTTTTTTGTAGCGACTACTCCTCTGAAACTACTGAATGGATTTTCATGAAACTTTACAGAAATGTTGCCCATGAAGTCTAGTTGATCCTAGCAAAAATTCATGTTGATGTGAAATCCAAGATGGCCGCCAAATCTAAAAATAGGTTTTTAAAAAACAAGTTTGTAGCGACTACTTCTTGAAAACTCTTAAGTGATATTGATATGGGACTTTTTCTAAAATGATCAGCATGACATGATGTTGGTCCTTGTTGAAAATCGTTTTGATTCGACGTTAAACATGGCTGTCAGTGGCCATTGTTTACATAGAGTTATATAATGAAAACTTCTAGCGACTATTCCTCTGAAACTACTTGACGGATTATCATGAAACTTCACAGGAATGTTGCTCTTGATGTCTAATTGATCCTAGCAAAATTTCAGGTCGACCGGAAATTCAAGATGGCCGCCACGGCTAAAAGTAGATTTTCAAAATACAAGTTTGTAGCGACTACTTCTCGAAAACTATAAGTGATATTGATATGGGACTTTTTCTAAAATGATCAGCATGACATGATGTTGGTCCTTGTCAAAAATCGTTTTGTTGGTCCTTGTCAAAAATCGTTTTGAATCGATTTTCCTTGTCGAAAATCGTTTTGATTCGACGTTAAACATGGCTGTCAGCGGCCATCTTTGTTTACATAGAGTTATATAATGAAAATTTGTAGCGACTACTCCTCTGAAACTACTTGGCGGATTTTCATGAATCTTCACAGGAATGTTACTCTTGATGTCTAGTTGATCCTAGCAAAATTTCAGGTCGGCTGGAAATTCAAGATGGCTGCCACGGCTAAAAATAATTTTTCAAAATACAAGTTTGTAGCGCCTACTTCTTGAAAACTATAAGTGATATTGATATGCGTCTTTTCCTAAAATGATCAGTATGACATGATGTTGTTTCTTCTCGAAAATTATTTTGATTCGACGTTAAACATGGCTGCCAGCGGCCATCTTTGTTTACATAGTGTTATATAATGAAAACTTGTAGCGACTACTCCTCTGAAACTACTTGATGGATTTTCATGAACTTCACACGAATGTTGCTCATGATGTGTAATCAATCCTAACAAAACTTCAGGTCGGCCGGAAATTCAAGATGGCCGCCAAGGCCAAAAATTAGATTTTCAAAAAACAAGTTTGTAGCGACTACTTCTTGAAAAATATAAGTGATATTGATATGGGACTTTTTCTAAAATGAACAGCATGTCATGATGTTGGTCCTTGTCGAAAATCGTTTTGATTCGAAGTTAAACATGGCTGTCAGCGGCCATCTTTGTTTACATAGAGTTATATAGTAAAAACTTGTAACGACTACTCCTCTGTAACTGCTCAACGGATTTTCATGAAACTTCACAGGAATGTTGCACTTGATGTCTAGTTGATCCTAGAAAAATTTCAGGTTGGCCGGAAATTCAAGATGGCCGCCACGGCTAAAAATAGATTTAAAATAAATAAATTTGTAGTGACTACTTCTTGAAAACTGTAAGTGATATTGATATGGGACTTTTTCTAAAATGATCAGCATGACATGATGTTGATCCTTGTTGAAGATTATTTTGATTCGACATTAAACATGGGCGCCAGTGGCCATCTTTGTTTACATAGAGTTTGTATAGTAAAAATTTGTAGCGACTACTCCTCTGAAACTACTTGGCGGATTTTCATGAATCTTCACAGGAATGTTGCTCTTGATGTCTAGTTGATCCTAGCTAAATTTCAGGCCGGCCGGAAATTCAAGATGGCTGCCACGGCGAAAAATAATTTTTCAAAATACAAGTTTGTAGCGCCTACTTCTTGAAAACTATAAGTGATATTGATATGCGTCTTTTCCTAAAATGATCAGTATGACATGATGTTGATTCTTGTCGAAAATTATTTTGATTCGACGTTAAACATGGCTGCCAGCGGCCATCTTTGTTTACATAGTGTTATATAATGAAAACTTGTAGCGACTACTCCTCTGAAACTACTTGATGGATTTTCATGAAACTTCACACGAATGTTGCTCATGATGTGTTATTAATCCTAACAAAACTTCAGGTCGGCCGGAAATTCAAGATGGCCGCCACGGCTAAAAGTAGATTTTCAAAAAACAAGTTTGTAGCGACTACTTCTTGAAAACTATAAGTGATATTGATATGGGACTTTTTCTAAAATGAACAGCATGTCATGATGTTGGTCCTTGTCGAAAATCGTTTTGATTCGAAGTTAAACATGGCTGTCAGCGGCCATCTTTGTTTACATAGAGTTATATAGTAAAAACTTGTAACGACTACTCCTCTGTAACTACTCAACTGATTTTCATGAAACATTACAGGAATGTTGCTCTTGATATCTTATTGATCCTAGCAAAATTTCAGGTTGGCCGGAAATTCAAGATGGCCGCCATGGCTAAAAATAGATTTCAAAATACATGTTTGTAGCGACTACTTCTTGAAAACTATAAGTGATATTGATATGGGACTTTTTCTAAAATGATCAGTATGACATGATGTTGATCCTTGTCAAAAATTATTTTGATTTGACATTAAACATGGCCGCCAGCGGCCATCTTTGTTTACATAGAGTTATATAATGAAAACTTGTAGCGACTACTCCTATGAAACTACTTGAATGATTTTCATGAAACTTCACAGGAATGTTGACCTAGCTATCAAACATCTATCAGTAGAGCTTCAAGGTCATTGACCTCTTGTTTTAATTTTTAGCTCTACTGATCAGAGATCAGCAGAGCTTATGCCGTGTGTCTGTCTGTCTGTCCGTAAACTTTTATTTGTAGCGACTACTCCTCTGAAACTACTGGATGGATATTCATGAAATTTTACAGATGTTGCCCATGAAGTCGAGTTGATCCTAGCAAAAATTCAGGTCAGTCAGAAATTCAAGATGGCCACCACAGCTAAAAATAGATTTTTAAAAAATAAGTTTGTAGCGACTACTTCTTGAAAACTATAAGTGATATTGATATGGAACTTTTTCTAAAATGATCAGCATGACATGATGTTGATCTTAGTCAAACATTATTTTGATTCGATTTTAAACATGGCTGCCAGTGGCCATCTTTGTTTACATAGAGTTATATAGTAAAAACTTGTAGCGACTACTCCTCTGAATCTACTTGACGGATGTTCATGAAACTTCACAGGAATGTTGCTCTTGATGTCTAGTTGATCCTAAAAAAAATTCAGGCTGGCCGAAAATTCAAGATGGCTGCCACGGCTAAAAATAGATTTAAAATAAATAAATTTGTAGCGACTACTTCTTGAAACTGTAAGTGATATTGATATGGGACATTTTCTAAAATGATTAGCATGACATGATGTTGATCCTTGTCGAAATTTGTTTCGATGCGACTTTAAACATGGCCGCTAGCGGCCATCTTTGTTTACATAGATTTATATAGTAAAAACTTTTAGTGACTACTCCTCTGAAACTGCTTGACAAATTTTTATGAAACTTCACAGGAATGTTGCTCTTGATGTCTAATTGATCCCAGAATTTGTTTAGGTCGGCCAGAAATTCAAGGTGGCCACCATGGCTAAAAACAGATTTTTAAAAAAAAGTTTGTAGCGACTACTTCTTGAAAACTGTAAGTGATATTGATATGGGACTTTTTCTAAAATGATCAGCATGACATGATGTTGATCCTTGTCAAAAATTATTTTGATTCCACATTAAACATGGGCAGCATTCGCCACAACTCGTACACTGCTCCGCAGCATTACTCGAATGTATTACGCAGGTTTCCATATTGGTTACGTCCTACAAGCGTGACGCGCGTTAGATTCCCACCAAAATAAATTTGCATTCAAAATCAAAGTTATCTTAAACATTTTGCAATGTCATTTAGCCTGATGGCTCCATCTATAGTTTATTTACATAAAGCAGTGATAAAACCTTCATCTGTACTGTAAATAACAAACATGCAACGCAAATCATACATCAACACGTCTGGCAAGCGGCCATATTGTTTATGTAGCAACAGCTTAGCAACAGTGCACTATTTTCTGTGCCGTTGCCTTCCGGCTAACAGAATGTCAAGATTTTGAACATACGGAAACGCCGTGATACACCCGAGGCGGGATCCCGAAGGATGACGGGATTGGCCGAGCGTTCACGATTGCATGGGCAGCAGTGGCCATCTTTGTTTACACAGAGTTTGTATAGTAAAAATTTGTAGCGACTACTCTTCTGAAACTACTTGACGGATTTTCATGAAACTTCACAGGAATGCTGATCTAGCTATCAAAAACCTATCAGTAGAGCTTCAAGGTCATTGACGTCTTGTTTCATTTTTAGGGATGACGTGTTGTCCGTCCGTTGTCCATAGGTCCATCTGTTAACTTTTGCCTTGTGAACAATCTAGGGCCTTCATTATTAATCGGATCTTTACGAAACTTTACCAGTATCTTTATATTATTAAAAGCTCGAACAAGTTCGAAAACCAGCTGGATCGGATTAGTTTCACCGGAGTTATGGCCCTTGTTTTGCTGAAAAATGCCATATTAAGCATTGTGAACACTCTAGCACTTCATTTATTTTTTGATCTTACCAAACTTGCACAGATTGTTAATATCAATGAAAGTTTGGACAATTTCGAAGACCAGCTAAATTGGGTCAGTAACACCAGAGTTATGGCCCTTGTTTTTTTCTGAAAATTGCTATTTTCTGTCTTGTGAACGCTCTAGCACCTTCATTTATTTTTTGATCTTTACCAAACTTGCACAGATTGTTAATACCCATAAAAGCTTGGACAAGTTCGAAAATCTGTTAAATTGAATTAGTAAAACCAGAGTTATGGCCCTTGTTTTTTATGAAAAATGCCATTGCCTTGTGAACACTCTAGCACCTTTATTTATTTTTTGATCTTTACTAAACTTGGGTAGATTGTTAATATCAATGTAAGCTCAGACAAGTTCGAAAACCAGCCAAATCGGATCAGTAACACCGGAGTTATGGCCCTTGTTTTTTAGCTCTACTGATCAGAGATCAGCAGAGCTTATGCCGTGGTGCGGCGTCCGTCGTCCGTCTGTCTGTCCGTCTGTCCGTCCGTCTGTCTGTCCGTAAACTTTTTTTTGTAGCGACTACTCCTCTGAAACTACTGAATGGATTTTCAAGAAACTTTACAGAAATGTTGCCCATGAAGTCTAGTTGATCCTAGCAAAAATTCATGTTGATGTGAAATCCAAGATGGCCACCAGATCTAAAAATAGGTTTTTAAAAAACAAGTTTGTAGCGACTTCTTCATGAAAACTATAAGTGATATTGATATGGGACTTTTTCTAAAATGATCAGCATGACATGATGTTGGTCCTTGTCGAAAATAGTTTTGATTCGACGTTAAACATGGCTGCCAGCGGCCATCTTTGTTTACATAGAGTTATATAATGAAAACTTGTAGCGACTACTCCTCTGAAACTACTTGACGGATTTTCATGAAACTTCACAGGAATGTTGCTCTTGATGTCTTATTGATCCTAGCAAAATTTCAGGTCGGCCGGAAATTCAAGATGGCCGCCACGGCTAAAAATAAATTTTCAAAATACAAGTTTGTAGCGACTACTTCTTGAAAACTATAAGTGATATTGATATGGGACTTTTTCTAAAATGATCATCATGATATGGTGTTGGTCCTTGTCAAAAATCGTTTTGATTCAACGTTAAACATGGCTGCCAGCAGCCATCTTTGTTTACATACAGTTATATAGTAAAAACTTGTAGCGACTACTCCTTTGAAACTACTTGACAGATTTTCATGAAACTTTACAGGAATGTTGCTCTTAATGTCTAATTGATCCTAGCAAAATTTCAAATCGGCCAGAAATTCAAGATGGCCGCCACAGCTAAAAATAGATTTTTAAAAAAGAAGTTTGTAGCGACTACGTCTTAAAAACTATAAGTGATATTGATATGGGACTTTTTGTAAAATGATCAGCATGACATGATGGTTATCAGAGTCAAACATTATTTTGATTCGACGTTTAACATGGCTGCCAGTGGCCATCTTTGTTTACATAGAGTTATATGATGAAAACTTGTAGCGACTACTCCTCTGAAACTACTTAACGGATTTTCATGAAACTTCACAGGAATGTTGCTCTTGATGTGTAATTGATCCTAGCGAAATTTCAGGTCACCCAGAAGTTCAAGATGGCTGCCATGGCTAAAAATAGATTTTCAAAATACAAGTTTGTAGCGACTACTACTTGAAAACTATAAGTGATATTAATATTGGACTTTTTGTAAAATGATCAGCATGACATGATGTTGGTCCTTGTCAAAAATTGTTTTGATTCAACGTTAAACATGGCTGCCAGCGGCCATCTTTGTTTACATAGAGTTATATAGTAAAAACTTGTAGCGACTAATCCTTTGAAACTACTTGGCAGATTTTCATGACACTTTACAGGAATGTTGCTCTTAATGTTTAATTGATCCTAGCAAAATTTCAGATTGGCCAGAAATTCAAGATGGCCGCCACAGCTAAAATTAGATTTTTTAAAAAAGAAGTTTGTAGCGACTACGTCTTGAAAACTATAAGTGATATTGATATGGGACTTTTTGTAAAATGATCAGCATGACATGATGGTTATCAGAGTCAAACATTATTTTGATTCGACGTAAAACATGGCTGTCAGCGGCCATCTTTGTTTACATAGAGTTATATGATGAAAACTTGTAGCGACTATTCCTGTGAAACTACTTGACGGATTTTCATGAAACTTCACAGGAATGTTGCTCTTGATGTCTAATTGATCCTAGCAAAATTTCAGGTCGGCCGGAAATTCAAGATGGCCGCCACGGCTAAAAATAATTTTTCAAAAAACAAGTCTGTAGCGACTACTTCCTGAAATCAAAATCAATCAGTAGAGCTTCAAGGTCATTGACCTCTTGTTTTATGATAAATGCTATTTTCTGACTTGTGAACACTCTAGGGCCTTCAGTATTAATCGGTTCTTTACGAAACGTTGCCAGTATCTTTATTTTAATGAAAGCTCGGACAAGTTCGAAAACTGCCCAGATCGGAATAATATCACCAGAGTTATGGCCCTTGTTTTGCTGAAAAATGCCATATTAAGCCTTGTGAACACTCTAGCACCTTCATTTATAATTTGATCTTTACCAAACTGGCGTAGATTGTTAATATCAATGAAAGCTCGGACAAGTTCGAAAACTAGCTAGATCGGACCATTAACAGCGGAGTTATTGCCCTTGATTTATATTTCAAAATGATCCACAGAGCCAGGATTTTATTAATATTTCTATATACAGTCACAATCGCAACTCTTCGTCAATTTCTGTAATTGGTATCCCGAATGAAGGAATCCGACGAGACTTTCGTAGAACAATCAGAACATCACTCTGCTTTTCCTGCATACGCTCGTTCGTGAAAAGAACCACACATCTACCATCTCGTGAAGGATTTCCTATAATCAATTAAAATGTAATAAACAGATTATTTAACTGATGTATTCGATTATAGAGAAATCCTTCACTCGATGGTAGACGTGTTTTGTTTTTTCACTCACTCTCATTTGCTCGTTCGTGAAAAGAACCACACGTCTACCATCTCATGAAGGATTTCCTATAATCGATCCCAGCAGTCAAATAATCTCTTTTTATTGACTTTAATATGGCCGAGTTTAATAAAATGATACAGATAGGATACAAGTGATTCTGTTCTCATTTGCATCTTAATACACTAATATTCATGGAGATTACACTCTCGATCCGATATGAAGCACATAATAGAAGATTTCCACGATTTTTTTATTATTAAACTAGAAATAGGATATGGATGCCCCCAATGAAAACAATCCTTGGAAAGGGTAAAATTTGATGAAAATTATTTGGTTTGCTTGCAAGATAACATTTTTGTCTTGCCTTTTCGAAGAAAATAAGTGACATAGGTGTTGCTTTTCCGTCGGCGGTGGCGGCGGCGACGTCAACATTGAAGTTTTGCGTTTAGGTCATTTTCTCACAAACTGTATGCATTAGACCTTTCAAACTTTGCTTATAGTTGTATCTTGGGTGGTACATCGCTACGTGACAAAGCAAATGTGGAAGTGACCTTGACCCTCCAAGCAAAGGGCAGATAACTTAGTAATTTTTACCTTCAACTTTTGCGTTTAGGTCACTTTTTCACAAACTATAAGTTACACCAGAGTCAAGGTCACTTAAATACATGTACCGTCACCAAATTTCAACACAAATATTGACGGTACATGTATTTAAGTGACATTGACTCCGACCCAGGGTCAGTTGGAGGGCTGGAAGTTATTGGCATTAGGAAAGACAATGACTATGAGATTATATATAAAATTTGAACATTCTACTCCCAAGGACAAGAAAGTTCCAATGCAATATGTTAGTGTTAAGGTTTTGGGTAAGATTTTGGTTAAGATTTTGGTTAAGATTTTGGTTAAGGCTGTGGTTAAGGTTTGCGTTAAAGTTCTTATAACTTTGTAGTCCTTTGGAGTAGAGTGTTCAAATTTCATATATAACATCACAGGTTATTGATCTTCTTATTACAGTACGTATCACCCACCAACTGACCCTGTGTCAAGGTCAGTTGCCTCTTAAATACATGTACCGTCTCCAGAAAAAATGTGTTGAAGTGCGTTAAGTTCTTATAACTTTTTTGTTCTTTTGAGCAGAGTGTTCAAATTTCATATATATTCTGCTTGTCATTGTCCTTCTTAATACCAATAACTTCCAGCTCTCCAACTGACCATAGGTCGGAATCAAGGTCACTTAAATACATGTACCGTCACCAAAAAAATGTGTTACAGTGCGTTAAATTATAACTTTTTTGTTTCTTTGGAGCAGAGAATTCAAATTTCATATAGAAGAACCACCTTGTCTTGTCCTTCTTAATGCCAATTACTTCCAGCTCTCCAACTGACCATGGGTTGGAGCCATGGGTTCAGCCTCAAATATAAATAAAATTTGTTTGTATGGTGTTTTACATCATTTTCAACACATGTAAGGTTATTTATGACATTCGATTTTTTGTGGTGGAGGCAGACTACCCACTTTTCCTAGGTAGAACAAGTACTGTAAACCTCCTGCCATCCGTAAGAATGGACACTTCCTCACTTAGTTGCAGGAAAAAAAAAAAAAAAAAAAAAAATGACAATAATGATTCAGTGACAATGACAATAAAGACAATTTTATATTTAAAGGTTTAGCACTTAAAATGTTTAAAGTTGACAAACATTACAAAACAACCAAGTTTGCTAAAATAATTCTTCTATTTAAAGGGACACTGATACTTTGAGCTTATAAAACAAACACAAAATAATTATGTTCTTATACATGCGGTCCCATGTATTGGAGTCTATCCTCCAAGAATATTAAAGAACCTTAGGAATCTATTTGAAAGTAAGAGTAGACTAGGTTCCTGTATTCCTATGTATCCTTCCCCTCTCTGGGGTGGCTGTAAACAACCTATAATGTGTTGATAAGCTTTAGAACATCTAATTTGATTCAGTTCAAAAATATTTTGCATAGAAAATAAATACATGATACAGTTGTAATGTTTAATGTATTGACATGCCAAATTTTGAGTTTACAAATGCTTTAAAAATGCTAAATATGATTTAGAAATTTGTGATTAAACCTCTTTGATGGAATAATGATTTGAAAAAAGGCCATGTTGGACTTTTTATACTGAAACCTGGCCTTTTATTGCATCACAAGCAGATACCAGCATTAATTTGTGATGAAATGTTCATGATAATATAGGACATAATTATGCATGTTTGTGAGAGCAAAAAACAACAGCCTCTGTGTAACATGATACTTCCCAATTATAATAGTAGATGTTTTTTCAGGCTAAACATGTTCAATATGAAATTAACTTTTTAAAGGGACACTGTCTACCTATATTTAGCATAATGAAGTAACAAGCTGCTATGGACACGCATCTATTTTTTGACCGAATATGGTCTATGGAATGGTAATGTCTGTCCATTCATCAATATTGGCATTTAGCTCTTTTTATGGAAAAGTATGAACGCTACCCTTTTGAATGCAGACAAGGGTATTTGATGTTGCATAAACCCTCTATTTTATCCAGATGAAGGTCATTTGAAACATGTTTGGTGGACACGTCACTTTGTTTCTCATAAATCGAGGCTTCAAGTCATACATGCATGCTGATCTATGCTAGACGAAAGTATTGGATGTTGAAAACAACTATAATGCAAATAAACAGGTCGAGAAACTATACGAAAATCTCATTATGTATGAGGTGTGGGCGATGTTTTGCAAGGTGTTTTCTCATCAAGGAGGGTTTACCCTGTCTGGCTGCACATCAGTCATTTCCCCAAACAACCCTTTGTATCATATTACATGGAATGGTCCAAATTCAAAGAAAGGACAGTTCATTGTGCATTCATATCAAGATAAGGGTTAAATACAATGTTAATTATAGACTTTTGTATTAAATAATTATGGTAAATTGATAAATGATATACAATAGCCTTGTATACAAAGTTTAATATACATTACATACACTAGAGGAAGGAAGACATTTATACATTTATTCTACCACCCAGAGGAATAATGATGACAATAATTGAATCAATTATCAGGTGATTTTATCATTAATGCAGGACTGTTGCGTTAACCTAGTTAGGGTAGCTGTAACCATCCATTCACAAATTAGAGTTCCTTCTGCAGTATTTAAATGTTTCAATGACAAATGTTTCAATGACACTTGGGGGTGGGTGGTGGGATAATCGATCAGATTAATAAGTTTTATTTATGGACACGGGGTGTGGGGTGGGTGGGGATGGGGGATAATCAATGAGATTAATAAGTTTTATTTATGGACAGTGTCCCTTTAAATAGGGGGGATACTCTTTAAAATAGGTGGGGGTGGGGGGAATAATCAATGAGATTAATAAGTTTTATTTATGGACAGTGTCCCTTTAATACTGATCATTTTATTCAGTCTCATTTCTGAATATTTACTCAATACAAATAAGATGATTTCAACAGTAGTACAATTTTTTTATATTTTTCTAAATCAAAAAGAGTTTTTATCTATGCATGCATCTGATGCATTCTCATCAAAACCATGGCCAGATTAAAATTGGAAGTAACTAGTGTGTAAAAACTGTTGCCATGAACTTTGATGATTTTAATTTTGACATTGTTAATTATCCCCACTTGGATGGGGATGTTCCCCGAGCAACTTCTTATGGGGTGTATGTGTCTCAACTTATTCGTTTTTCAAGAGCTTGTACTCGGTTGAGGACTTTAATATTCGTAATCTTTGTATAACTAAAAAGCTACTCAATCAGGGTTAACGTTACCATAAACTTCGTAAAACCTTTGCAAAATTTTATTATCGTAACCCTGATCTTCTTACCAAATATAAAAGTAATTTAAGGACTCTTCTGCGACAAGGACTATCACAACCTGACTTCTATGGTGATGTGATTTATAAACTTCGTAAGATTCTTGGTCATGATCACTTTCATACTATCTTTGTTAAACTTGTTAAAAGGTTTATCAAAAGAGGTTATGACCCTATCATTTTGCAACGTTTTGCATGCTTGGTGGTGGACCCTTTTACAGTTCGCCACTATGCTTTCCTTTTTCATTGTATGATGACCGGACTCGCTGTGGACCCTATGATTTCGCCTACCTAAAGCCCATTGAGACGGTGGCGTTTGATGTTTGTCTATGATCTTTTTTGTCGTGCCCTTTATGGTTTATTCTCTTGTTGCTCTGGCTTCTGCCAAGTAATTGAGTACCTTCATTGCGGCTTTCTATGCTATTGTTTTTAGCTCTACTGATCAGAGATCAGCAGAGCTTATGCCGTGGTGCGGCGTCCGTCGTCCGTCCGTCCGTCTGTCCGTCTGTCCGTCCGTCTGTCCGTCTGTCTGTCCGTAAACTTTTATTTGTAGCGACTTCACAGCTGAAACTACTGGATGGATATTCATGAAACTTTACAGAAATGTTGCCCATAAAGTCTAGTTGATCCTAGCAAAAATTCATGTTGATGTGAAATCCAAGATGGCCGCCAAAGCTAAAAATAGAGTTTTAAAATACAAGTTTGTAGCGACTTCTTCTTGAAAACTATAAGTGATATTGATATGGGACTTTTTCTAAAATGATCAGCATGACATGATGTTGATCCTAGTCAAAAATCGTTTCGATTCAACGTTAAACATGGCTGCCAGCGGCCATCTTTGTTTACATAGAGTTATATAGTAAAAACTTGTAGCGACTACTTCTCTGAAACTACTTTGCGGATTGTCATGAAACTTTACAGGAATGTTGCTCTTGATGTCTAATTGATCCTAGAAAAATTTCAGGTCGGCCGGAAATTCAAGATGGCCGTCACAGCTAAAAATAGATTTTTAAAAAATAAGTTTGTAGCGACTACTTCTTGAAAACTATTAGTGATATTGATATGGGACTTTTTCTAAAATGATCAGCATTACATGATGTTGATCCTAGTCAAAAATCGTTTTGATTCAACTTTAAACATGGCTGCCAGCGGCCATCTTTGTTTACATAGAGTTATATAGTAAAAACTTGTAGCGACTACTCCTCTGAAACTACTTGGCGGATTGTCATGAAACTTTACAGGAATGTTGCTTTTGATGTCTAATTGATCCTATCAAAATTTCAGGTCGGCCGGAAATTCAAGATGGCCGTCACAGCTAAAAATAGATTTTTAAAAAATAAGTTTGTAGCGACTACTTCTTGAAAACTATAAGTGATATTGATATGGGACTTTTTCTAAAATGATCAGCATGACATGATGTAGATCCTTGTGGAAAATTATTTTGATTCGACGTTAAACATGGCTGCCAGTGGCCATCTTTGGTTACATAGAGTTATATAGTAAAAACTTGTAGCGACTACTCCTCTGAAACTACTTGGCGGATGTTCATGAAACTTCACAGGAATGTTGCTCTTGATGTCTAGTTGATCCTAGAAAAATTTCAGGTCGGCCGGAAATTTCAAGATGGCCGCCACAGCTAAAAATAGATTTAAAATAAATAAGTTTGTAGCGACTACTTCTTTAAAACAATAAGAGATATTGATATGGGACTTTTTCTAAAATGATCAGTATGACATGATGTTGGTCCTTGTCGAAAATCGTTTTGATTTGACCTTAAACATGGCTGCTTTGTTTACATAGAGTTATATAATGAAAACTTGTAGCGACTACTTCTTTGATACTACCTGACGGATTTTCATGAAACTTCACAGGAATGTTGCTCTTAATGTCTTATTGATCTTAGCAAAATTTCAGGTCGGCCGGAAATTCAAGATGGCCGCCACGGTTAAAAATAGATTTTCAAAAAACAAGTCTGTAGCGACTACTTCCTGAAATCAAAATCAATCAGTAGAGCTTCAAGGTCATTGACCTCTTGTTTTGTATTATATTTACACGAGCATATTTGTGTTTTACTTATATTGCCTTGTTGGTTAGAGATTAGATCATGGCGGGGATTTCTTTATTTACACTGTCCTGTTTTAATGGGATGACAGTAGGGTAAGTGTGAGGTTTGGTGCACCCTAGAACCGGTTTAAACCCCCAGTGGCCTACTTTGCCACTGACCGTTCCAAGGTGGTAGCCCTATTGTCAACCCTTTTGTGTTTGTGATGTCGTTTGCATTTATTATTACTTTTGCTTTCTTGTCTGTTTGCGTGTTTGTTTCTGTGTTTAGTGGTTGACTGTCCTCCGTGAATGCTACTTTCCCTGTCGGATCTTTTTATATTTCTCTGTCTATGGAGATTTTGCATGTTTTTTATAGACTTATATTAAAAAATCTTCTCTGAAACCTCAAGGCTGAGAGCTCTCATGTATTATATGTGGTCCTCTACCAAGTTTGTTCGAATGGTGACCCTGGGGTCAAATTTGGCCCCGCCCTGTGTGTCACAGTTTTACATAGACTTATATAGGGAACAACTTAAAAAATCTTCTTCTCTGAAACTACGAGGTTTAATATTATGCATTTGGTCCTCTACCAAATTTGTTCAAATGGTGACCCAAGTTTGCCCCGCCGAGGATTCACATATTTTACATAGGCTTATGTAGGGAAAAACTTTGAAGACTTTTATAGGGAAATACTTAAAAACTCTTCTTCTCTGAAACTGCAAGAGCCAGAGGTTTAATATTTTGCATTTACTACAAGCTTATGGTCCTCTACCAAGCTTGTTCAAGTGGTGATCTTGGGGTCACAATTGGCCCCACCCCAGGGGTCACTAGGTTTACATAGACTTATACAGGGAAAATCTTTAAAAAAATCTTCTTCTCAGAAACCGCTTGGTCTATTTGACTAAACTTCACATGGATGATCCTTAGGTGAATGGTTTTAAATTTATTAAAATTAGGTCAACGCCCACTGGAGGTAAAAAAAAATAATATAATTTTTATTATTGTTTCCTTTTTGGATGCATTTCTAGGGAAGAGTTTTCTAACGTTTGTATGTAAAGATTTTGCATGTTTTACTTAACCTTTGGTAGAATGTGCTATAATCCTTCAAATACAAGTTGTATAAATGCCTTCCTTGCGCTGTCCAAAATTACCGACAGTCCAAAATGTTAATAGTATTTTAGTGTATTCAGTCTGGTGACCTAGGATAACATTATCTTGAGGCAATGTTCATTTATGGAACACTTTTGCTCAAAATGTATTTCTTAAGTCTTGTTAGTTTTTAGCTCGACTATTCGAAGAATAAGAGAGCTTATGTAATCACCCCGGGGTCGGCGTCCCACATCAAGGTTTGCATGTAAGCTGTGTTTACAAGTCTATATCTCTTACATTTCTTATCCTAGCACAACCAAATTTAGCCACGGGCTTCCTTATAGCATTATCTTAAGGGCTGCATAAGGAATTTTGGTTCCTGTAACCCATGGGCTCCCATGGAACCCAAATTATGATAACCCATAAAATGTGTCCCATTTCACATCAAATTTTGCGTGTAAGCTGTGTTTACAAGTCTATATCTCTTACAATTCTTACCCTAGCACAATCAAATTTGGCCATTAGCTTCCTTATATAATTATCTTAAGGGTTGCTTAAGTAATTTGGTTCCTGTAACCCCTGGGCTCCCATGGAACCCAAATTCTGATAGCCCTTAAAATGTGTCTGTTTCACATCAAATTTTGCGTGTAAGCTGTGTTTACAGGTCTATATCTCTTACATTTCTTGTCCTAGCTGAACTAAATTTTTTATTGGTTTCCTTATAGTATGTTGTAAAGGGTTGAATGAATAAACGAATGAATGGTGTTTTACGGCACGTCGACACATAAATAGGTCATATTGTGCGCAAAAACTGACGAAAGATGAAGAAATGAAGAATTATTAAAAATTAATGTAAATATATCAAGATAAAACTATTAAAAAATAAGGGATGATATGGTAGTAATATAAACTATAGATGTAAATCAACAAATGCCCGAAAACGGGTATATAAAAAAGTAATTATATACAAGAACATATTATAATGATTTATATAGTCTGACTTCCTTAAGGAAATCTAAAACTAGACTAAAATCTATAGTATTAAATAACTCGGTCATAGTATTAACATTGTAGTACCTTTGACGCATAGGATCAAAGTCTACACATTCCAGCAATATGTGTTTGACCGTTAACGGTGCAAAGCAGGGTATACATTCTGGTAATTGCTCACCTTGTAATAAATATGAATGAGTATAACGTGTATGCCCTATTCTGCACCGGGCTAGGACAACTTCCTCTCGACGAATGTGTCTACTAGAAGAACGCCATTCTCCGAGTAACGGTTTAATTGAATGGAGTTTATTGTTAACTGACAAATCCCAAGCGGCTTGCCAAGAGTTACGAATATATGTGTTAATACAACTTTTAAAATCGGTATAAGGTAATTTGGTATCAGATATATGTAAACCTAATGCTGCTTTAGCAGCACTATCAGCTCTATTATTACCATGTATTCCTACATGGCTTGGAAGCCAGCAGAAAATAATAACATTATCAATTATAAGAGAATTGTACTTTTCTAAAAGTTGGAGCACAACTGGGTTATCATGTTTCATATTACCCAGTGCTTGAAGAGATGAAAGGGAATCAGAAAAGATTACAAAATGGTCATCATCAGATTCCTGAATATAATTTAAGGCAAGTTCAATTGCCTTAAGTTCAGCTGAAAAGATAGAGGCCTTGTCAGGCAGGCGGCTCTTTATGCTGTGTTTGTTAACAACAGCTGCTGCAGCTACCTTATCTCCATCTTTAGAACCATCTGTGTATATATGTTGAAAGTTGCTGTATTTCGATTTAATTTCATTAAATTTGCTTTGAAAGACAGTAGGGTCTGTACTGGATTTGTTAGTATTACAAAGGTCGAAAATAATTGTTGGTGTTTCCAAAGTCCCACGGTGGAATTTGTGGTACTTTGTACTTGGCAATCAAATTTAGGTCGATTTCAGTGTCTCTTAATTTTGGTTTAATACGAAGACCAAATGGTCGGATGGCCTTCGGTTTTCAATCAAAAAGAGGTTCACAACTAGGATTAAAGACATTATCGAAAGTTGGGTTTGAAGGGTTAGATTTTAATTTAATGGCATATTGAAGGGCTAACTTGTCCCGTCTATGAGACAGTGATGGTTCATTAGCTTCAACATATAGACTTTCGGCTGGTGATGTACGAAAGGCACCTAAGGCGAGTCGTTATCCTTGATTATGTATAGGATCAAGCATCTGCAAGTATGACTTGCGAGTCGATCCATATACTATTGAGCCGTAGTCCAGCTTGGATCTGATAAGAGATCTATAAAGTTGTAAAAGGACTTTACGATCTGCTCCCCAGTTAGTGTTTGCAACAACTTTAAGTAAATTAAGAGCTTTAAGGCACTTGGCCTTCAAGTATTTAAGGTGTGGTATAAACGTTAATTTACGGTCGAAAATAAGACCAAGGAATTTTCTGGGCTCCCATGGAACCCAAATTGTGATGGCCCATAAAATGTGCAATAAAGGCAGATCTAGGTTTGAATGTAAGCATGTATATAACTATAATTTTGGTCTGGATTTCTTATAGCATTATGCATCTTATTCATACTTCACCCATATTGGGGCATGGGCTCCCTCCTCCGCCCCCCCCCCCCCCCCCCCCCACCCCCTCCACACTTTTTCTTACTTTTTTTTTTTTTACATATTTTTGTGTTGTTTTAGTCAATTCTTACACATATATGTTGCTCCTCGCCAAACCCCCCGCCTCTCACCACTGCCCCCCACTTGAAACTTTTTTTTGTTTTTTTTACATATTTCTTTGTTGTTTTAGTCAATTCTTACAGATATATGTTGCCCCCCACCCCCACCCCCACCCCAACCCACTCCCGCCTCTCACCCCCGCTCCCCACCCACCTCACTTGAAACTCTATTTTTTTTACATATTTCTGTGTTGCTTTTGTCAATTCTTAAACATGTTGCCCCCGACCCCCCCCTACCCCCCGCCTCCCCTCCCCTGCCACTCCCAACTCCTCTGCCCTCACCACACACTTGAAACTAGAATATCCGCCCCCCTCCCTCCCCCCCCCCCCCACACACACTCGAAACTCTCTTTTTTTTTTCTTTTTTTTTTACATATTTCTGTGTTGTTTTGGTCAATTCTTACACATACCTATGTTGCCCCCCCTCCCCCTACACCCCACCCCCACGCTCGAAACTGGAATTTTTTTATTTAATGTTTATTGTTTTTTTACATATATCTTTGTTGTTTTGGTAATTTCTTACACATAGCTTCTTACACATATATGTTGCCCCCTCCACCCCCCCTCCCACACACTATTCCCCTCCCCCTCCCCCCACTCGAAACTCGATTTTTTTTTTTTTTTTTTTTTTACATATTTCTGTGTTGTTTTGTCAATTCTTACACATAGCTATCTTGACCCCCTCGCCCCCCCCCCCCCCAAACCCCCCCCCCCCACTCCCCCCAATCGAAATATTTTTATTTTGTTTTACTTTCTGTGTTGTTTTGGTCAGTTCTTACATAGCTTCTTACACATATATGTTGCCCTCCCCACCCCACCGCCTCTCCCCCATCCCCACTCAAAACTCAATTTTTTAATTATTTTTTTTACATATTTTTGGTGAATTCTTACATAGCTTCTTACACATATATGTTGCCCTCACCACCCCCACTACCCCCACCATCCACCCCGCCTCTACCCCACCCGCACCCCACTCAAAACTCGATTTTTTTATTTTTTTATTTTTTTTACATATTTCCGTGTAGTTTTGGTCAATTCTTACACATAGTTATGTTGTGCCCCCAACCCCACCCCACATTGTTGTAGCCTTGTTTCTGATGGTATATACTAGCTATAAATTTATTATTCTCTGAAAAATCGAATAGTCGAGCTGCGCTGTTCTCCGACAGCTCTTGTTCTACATGCACTTTTTCAATCAATTATAGGAATACTTCAAAGCAAATTGTATTGTATATTACTTACCCTTGATTATATTGCACCAATAACATACTTAAACCTATGGTAAAATAAGGAAGACAAATTGAAAAGCATAATTTTTCTTGAATCATAATTATGCAAGCAGGTTTAAAGTCAAAATGATACTAAATTTAATTCTTGAAAAAAACCTAAAGATTGCTGTGTGTCCCTTTAAAGCATTTACTTTATGACAAAGTGATACTGCTATTATAATAACACATATTCTTATATTATTTAGAAATGTGACAAAACATATATGATGTAAATTTCAGTGGGTGTGTGTGCAATGCTGGCCTTTGATGAGAGTTTGGAACCAGAATCTGCCATCACCAAAGTGAGAGAGCTGCGGGGACCTGGTGCTGTACAATCTGTCAAGGTACATAACAATGACTAAGCTTGTCCTTGCAATTACCGTTATGTGGCCTAGTGATAGAGTGTCTGCCTCGGTAGGTCATGGGTTCAATCACAGGCCAGGTCATACCAAAGATTTCATAAAAATGGAACTAGTAGCTCCACTGCTTGACATTCAGCATATAAAGGGTAGTGATAGGACTGGTCAGCCCATTGTCAGCATAATGTGACTAGGTGAGGTTAGTGTATCAGGCATGGTGTATTCCAGCATCAGCACTATAAAGTTGAGCATAGAGCTCACTGCTACAAGTAGACATCATTGTGATATGACTGAAAGATTATAAACTAAAGGTGACTGAAAGTTGTAAACTAAAGATGGTTATAAGTAACACTAAACCCCAAACAAATGTACCATATTTTCCATAATAGTAGAGCCCGGGCGCTATGCAAATACCATTGGAATCTTATGAAATGTTTTTTGTGTGTTTCTTTTAGCCCGACTGGCCAAAGCTTATGGGAAGACAAATTGTATTTAATATCTTCCAAACTTTGCCAGACTGTTGATATTAATGAAAGCTTGGACAAGTTTAGAAGCCAGATAGATTGGACAAGTAACACTGGAGTTACGGCCCTTGATTTTTAGCTCACCTGAGCCAAAGGCTCGCGTGAGCTATTGTGATCACTTTTTATCCGTCCCTACATCCATCAGTCCATTAACAATTATAAACGACATCTCCTCTGAAACCGCATGACCAATTTTGACCAAAATTCACGGATGATCCTTAGTTCAATTGCTTTCAAATTTTTAAAAGTAGGTTAAATCGACGTTCAAGATGTTACCATATATGGTCAAAACCTTAAAAAAGGTTATCTTCTAAAGAACCACTGAACAGATTTCGATATTTTTTCATTATTAATGATCGCAAACCCCTGGACTATCAAGTTTGTTCAAATGAAGTCTTTGGGGTCAAAAATTTGTATATAGAGATTTTGCATGTATTGCATTGACTTATATAGGGAAAAACTTATAAAAACCTGAAACCTCATGACACAGAGCTCTAATATATTACATGTAGCATCAGCTTATGGTCTTCTACCAAGTTTGTTCAAATGGTGACCCTGGGGTCAAATCTGGCCCCGCCCTGGGTTTTCACAGTTTTACATAGACTTATATATAGAAAAGCTTATAGAATCTTAAAAGAGCTAGATGTTTAATATTTTGCATTTGTTATAAGCTTATATTATGGTCCTCTGCCAACTTTGTTGAACTGGTGACCCTGGGGTAAAATTTGTCCCCACACTAGAGGCCACATATTCTACATAGACTTTTATAGGAAACAACTTAAAACATCCTCTTCTCTAAAACTACAAGGCACATAGCTATCGTATATTACATCAGCTTATGGCCTCTGCCAAGTTTGTTCAATTGGTGACCCTGGAGTCAAATCTGGCCTCACCCTGGGATTCACAATTTTACATAGACTTTTATAGGGAAGAGCTTAAAAAATCTTCTGAAACTACAAGAGCCAGAGGTTTAATATTTTGCCTTTATAATAAGTTTATGGTCCTCTAGCGAGTTTGTTCAAATGGCGACCCTGATGTCAAATTTAGCCCTGACCCAGGTGTCGTTTTACGTAGAATTACATAGGAAAAAAATTGAAAATCTTCTCTCAAACCACATGGCACAGAGCTTTCATATATAACATGTAGCATCAGCCTATGGTCCTCTAGCAAGTTTGTTCAAATGGTGACCCTGGGGTCAAATTTGGCCCAGCCCCAGTAGTCATAGTTTTACATAGACTTATATAGAGAAAAATTGAAAAAAACTTCTCCTCTGAGACCACAAGATATAGAGCTTTCATATATTACAGGTAGCGTAAGATTATGGTCCTTTACCAGTTTTGTTCAAATGATGACCCTAGGTAAAATCCGACCCCACCCTGAAGGTCATAGATGTATATAAGAGTTATATAGGAAGCTCTTTAAAAAAAACTTCTTCTCTGAAACTACATGAGCGAGAGGTCTAATATTTTGCATGTACCATAAGCTTATGGTCCTCTATCAGGTTTGTTCAAATCTTGACCTTGAGGTCAAATTTGGCACCACCATATGACCAGGTCACATGTTTTACATAGACATGTATAGGGAAAAACCTTAAAAGATTTTCTTCTCTGAAACCACACTGTTATGCACTTATTGAGCATGAACAGATGGATAAAACCATCCAACCAGCATCGGCCCCAGGGTCTGTCCCTACCACTGGGGACATGGCCTCTTGATCATACCTTGGGAACTGTTGAGATCCCGACCATATAACCTTATTTACACTTACTGGGCATGAACAGACGGAAACACCCCTACAACCAGCATCGGCACCATGGTCCATCTCCAGCCCTGGGGAAATAGCCCCTGGGTCATAACCTGGAAACTGTTGAGATCCCCACCCAATAACCATATATACACTTAATGTGCATGAATAGACGGATACAAACATCCAACCAGCATCAGCCTTAGGGTCTATCCCCAGCCCTGGGGACATAACCCCTGGGTCATAACTTGGAAACTGTTGAGATACCCACCCTATAACCACATATATGCTTATTGGGCATCAACAGATGGATACAATCATCCAACCAGCATTGGCCCAGGGTCCATCCCCACCCCTGGGATTCCCACCCTATAACCAGAATTATATACAGTTACTGGGCCTGAACATTTTAAGGTGGGCACGGGAATTTGTGATGTTGCGCCACCGACTGCATGATCTCATTCTGTTATGAAATTATAGACTTGTTTGACAATTTTTTCATCTTTGCAAAGATCGATGAGCGATTTAGGGCCATTTTGGCCCTCTTGTCTTAAAAATGCTATATTTCGGTTTGTTAGCATGATGTTGCCTTCATTTTTAATCAGATCAAAACTTTACAAAACGTGCCAGATTGTTGATATCAATAAAATCACAGCCAAGTTCAAAATCCAGCCAGATCGGACCAGTAATACCGGAGTTATGGCCCTAGATTTTTGTGTCGCCTTTTCGAAGAAAAATACGATCTATAGGGATCACTTTGTCATCCGTCAATCTGTCCGTCCGTAAGTCCGTTACGAAAACTTAACGTTGGCTATAACTTTCTCATTTCTTGATACTTTCAGTATATACTCACCATGACAACGTCGACATGACCATACTAAAATATAAAGGTCAAGGTCACACTCAGGGTCATTATATGGGTTAAATACTCATTTTTAGCTCTACTGATCAAAGATCAGGAGAGCTTATGCCGTGGTGCGGCGTCCGTCATCTGTCCGTCCATCTGTCCGTTGGTCTGTAAACTTTTTTTTGTAGCAACTACTCCTCTGAAACTAATTGCCGGATTTTCACGAAACTTCACAGGAATGTTGCTCTTGATGTCTAGTTGATCCTAGTAAAATTTCAGGTTGGCTGGAAATTCAAGATGGCCCCCACTGCTAAAAATAGATTTTTAAAAAACAAGTTTGTAGCGACTACTTCTTGAAAACTATAAGTGATATTGATATGGGACTTTTTTTAAAATGATCATCATGACATGTTGTTGATCCTAGTCGAAAATTATGTTGATTCGTCATTAAAGATGGCCACCAGAGGCCATCTTTGTTTACATTGAGTTTATATAGCAAAAATTTGTAGCGACTACTCCTCAGGAACTACTTGGCGGATTTTCATGAAATATCACAGGAATGTTCCTCTTGATGTCTAGTTGATCAAAGCAAATTTTCAGGTCGGCCGTAAATTCAAGATGGCCGCTGTTATGATATTGTGTATACTATCTTCATGTACTCGTAGAGGACTGCAGAGCATTGCTCTCACTGTTGTAACTTGATATATGATGGTAGATATGTATGCCTGTATATACTGTGTATAATGTTTAGTCTTATTAAAATAACCAGCAGAGTTAGATGTGTCTTCCTCTTTGATAGCATCCTAACACGAAACACAACAGCCGCCACGTCTAAAATTAGATTTTTATAAAAATATGTTTGTAGCGACTACTTCTTGAAAACTGTAAGTGATTTATGGCACTTTTTCTAAAATGATCAAATATTATTAAAAAATGCAATTTTGTGGCGACTACTTCTCAAAAACCATAAGTGATATTGAATTGGAACCTTTACCAAAATGACTGGTGCGACATGTACTTGGTCCTAACCAAGAATCATTGTGATTCTATGTCAAACATGGCCGCCAGTGGCCATCTTTATTTACATAGAGTTATATAGGAAAAAACTTGTGGCGACTACTATTCTGAAACTGCTTGACGGATTTTTATGAAACTTCACAGGAATGTTGCTCTTGATGTTTAGTTGATCCTAGAAAAAATTCAGGTCAGCCGGAAATTCAAAACGGCTGCCAAGGCTAAAAATAGATTTTAAAAATGTGACTGTGGCAACTTCTTCTCAAAAACCATAAGAGATATTGATTTGGAGCCTATACCAAAATGACAGCCATGACATGTAGTTGGTCCTAACAAAAGTTCATTTTGATTGGATGTCAAACATGGCTGCCAGTGGCCATCTTTGTTTACACAGAGTTATATAGGAAAAACTTGTGGCGACTACTCCTCTGAAACTACTTGATGGAATTTCATGACACTTTACAGGAATGTTGGTCTTAATGTCTACCTGATCCTAGCAAAAATTCAGGTCGGTCGGAAATTTGTAGGATTTTAAGATTTTATTTTAATTCTGATTTTTAGCTCTACTGGCCAAGGGCCAGCAGAGCTTATGGGATGGTGTGTTGTCCGACTTCCGTCGGCCGGCCGTCGTCCGTCCGTCCGGCCGTCCGTTAACTTTTCTTCAAACGACTTCTCCTCAGAAACCGCTTGGCTAATTTTGACCAAACTTCACATGGATGATCCTTAGATGAATGCTTTTTAGATTTGTTAAAATTAGGTCAGCGCTACATCCAAGATGGCTGCCATTAACATATATGGTCGAAACCTTAAAAAATCTTCTTCTCTAGAACCGCCAGACAGATTTCAACAGTTTTTCTTTTAAAATTATTGCCAACACCTAGATTATCAAGTTTGTTCAAATAAAGTCTCCGGGGTCAAAAATGGCCGTACCCCGGGGGTCCAAAGTTTGTATATTGAGGTTTTGCATGTTTTTCATAAGACATATAGGAAAAAACTTAAAAAATCTTCTTCTCTGAAACCACAAGGCACAGAGCTCTCATGTATTACATGTAGCATCAGCTTATGGTCCTCTACTAAGTTTGTTCAAATGGTGACCCTGGGGTCAAATTTGTCCCCACCCCGGGGGTCACAGTTTTACATAGACTTATATAGGATTGTTTTTTAAAAATCTTCTTCTCGGAAACTACAACAGCCAGAGGTTTGATATTTTGCATTTACTATAAGCTTATGGTCCTTTACCAAGTTTGTTCAAATGGTGACCCTCGGGTCACATTTGGCCCCGCCCCAAGGGTCACATGTTTTACATAGACATGTATAGGGGAAAACTTAAAAAATCTTCTTCTCTGAAACTGCAAGAGACAGAGGTTTAATATTTTGCATTTGCTATAAGCTTGTCGTCCTCTACCCAGTTTGTTCAAATGGTGACTCAGGGATCACATTTGGCCCCACCCCGGGGGTCATAGTTTTACATAGGCTTGTATAGGGAAAAACTGAAAAAAATCTTCTCCTCTGGAAACATATGGCACAGAGCTCTCATGATTTTTATAAGCTGTAAAAAGATATATTCTTTAGAGTAGGATAAAATTGAATGAGATTATAATGTTGCATAGGTAATGTTGTGTGTAATAAATCATAATATTTAGGAATACAGGAATATTGCTCTTAATGTCTAGTTGGTCCTAAGTAAAAATCAGGTTGGTCTAAAATTCAAGATGGCCACCATGTCTAAAAATAGATTTATTAAATACAATTTTCTGGCGACTACTTCTCTAAAACCATTAGTGGTATCGGTTTGGTACCTTTACCAAAATGACTTTTATAAAACATTACAGGAATTTTGGTCTTGGTGTCCAGTTAGTCCCAAGTAAAAATCAGGTTGACCGGAAATTCAAGATGGCTGCCACAGTTAAAATACACGTTTGTGGCAACTGCCAACTACATAAGTGTGTATTGATTTAAGTGGTATTGATTTGGAACCTTTACTAAAATGAATGGCATGACATGTAGTTGGTCCTAAACAAAATTCATTGATTCTATGTCAAACATGGCTGCCAGCGACCATCTTTTTTTGAGATAGAGTGATAATAGGAAAAACTTGTGGCGACTTAACTTCTCTGAAAGTGTTGGTATTATTTCCATAAAACTTCACAGGTACCCATGGCTGATCTAGCTATCAAAATCTATCAGTAGAGCTTCAAGGACATTGACCTCTTGTTAAAAATCAAGTTTGTAGCAACTACTTCTTGAAAACTTAAGTGATATTGATATGGGACTTTTTCTAAAATCATGATCAGCATGACATGCTGTTGATCCTTGTCGAAAATTATTTTGATTCGACATTAAAAATGGCCGCCAGTGACCATCTTTGATTACATAGAGTTTGTATAGTAAAAATTTGTAGCGATTTCTCCTCTGAAACTAATCAATTAACAAATTTAACTCTTAAACATCATATGAACATTTCTTGATAGTCCGGAGAGAAACATATATTTAAAACCGCTACCATGCTGTAAGTAAAAATAAGTATTATTTGCATGACGTAGATACTACTGTTACCACTGTGTGACTGCATGGGGAAATGAGGTTAATCTGAATTGTATAGCTGCACAACTATTGCCAGATAATTGATCAATACATTTACCTGTGGATTAATTTACCTATTCAAAGTTTTCTATATCATCAAATAAAATCGTATTCCGCTTTTCACAGATATTGCAATGTGTGACTAGTAAATATCTATTGTTGTGTATTGATTTCGATTTAAATAAACAGGAACATGTTCATGAAACAAAACATGGCCGGAGAACTTTAAGTGAAAGGAGATTTTGTATTTTAGAAAGCATAAATAATGATGAAAATGAATTGTTACAATCAATGATGTCTAAAGGAATGTTGCAATAAATCTTAATAGTTTTTGTCTTGTTTACGCGATAGAGACTTCATTATTAATCGGATCTTTATAAAACTTCACCAGTGTCTTTATATCAATAAAAGCTCGGAAGAGTTGGAAAACCAGCCAGATCGGACAAGTAACACAGGAGTTATGGCCTTTGAAGTATTGACAAATGTGTTAACTTTTTGATGTCAACACTCTAACACATCCATTTTTCATCCGATCTTTACCAGATTCTTAATATCAATGAAAGCTCAGAAGAGTTCAAAAACCAGCCAGATCGGATCAGTAACACCGGAGTTATTGCCTTTGGTTTTCTGAAATATGCTATAATTTGACCTCGTTAACACGATCTGGCTTTCATTTTTAGCTTATGGGATGCCGAATTGTGCGTCGTCCGTCCGTTGACCGTCGTCCGTCCGTCGTTAACTTTTGTTTCGTTAAGATGATAGGGCCTTCATTTTTCATCCGATACTTACCAAACATTAACAGATTGTTAATATCAGTAACACCAGAGTTATGGCGTCTGAATTAGCAAAAAATATAGTTTTTCAACTTGTTTACAATATAGAGGATACATTTCTTGAGCAGTCTAAGCCAAACTTACACAGATTGTATATGACCATACGATCTCGGACGAGTTCGATAATGGGCCAGATCGGATCAGTAACACCAGAGTTATGGTCCCTGAATTAGCAAAAATGCAGTTTTACATGATACAGCAATTCTTGAGCAATCTAACCAAACTAACACAGTTTTTAGCTCTACTGATCAGAGATCAGCAGAGCTTATGCCGTGGTGCCGAGTCCGTCGTCCGTCTGTCTGTCTGTCTGTCTGTCCGACCGTAAACATTTTTTTGTAGCGACTACTTCTCTGAAACTACTGGATGGATATTCATGAAACTTTACAGAAATGTTGCCCATGAAGTCAAGTTGATCGTAGCAAAAATTCATGTTGATGTGAAATCCAAGATGGCCGCCAAATCTAAAAATAGGTTTTTAAAAAACAAGTTTGTAGCGACTACTTCTTGAAAACTCTAAGTGATATTGATATGGGACTTTTTCTAAAATGATCAGCATGACATGATATTGGTCCTTGTCGAAAATCGTTTTGATTCGACGTTAAACATGGCTGTCAGCGGCCATCTTTGTTTACATAGAGTTATATAATAAAAACTTGTAGTGACTAGTTCTCTGAAACTACTTGGCGGATTTTCATGAAACTTTACAGGAATGTTGCTCTTAATGTCTTATTGATCCTAGCAAAATTCAGATCGGCCAGAAATTCAAGATGGCTGCCACAGCTAAAAATAGATTTTTAAAAAATAAGTTTGTAGCGACTACTTCTTGAAAACTATAAATGATATTGATATGGGACTTTTTCTAAAATGATCAGCATGACATGATGGTTATTCGAGTCAAACATTATTTTGATTCAAAGTTAAACATGGCTGCCAGTGGCCATCTTTGATTACATAGAGATATATAATGAAAACTTGTAGCAACTACTCCTCTGAAACTACTTGATGGATTTTCATGAAACTTCACACGAATGATGCTCTTGATGTCTAATTGATCTTAGCAAAATTTCAGGTCGGCCGGAAATTCAAGATGGCCACCATGCCTAGAAATAGATTTTTAAGAAATAAGTTTGTAGCGACTACTTCTTGAAAACTATAAGAGATATTGATATGGGACTTTTTCTAAAATGATCAGCATGACATGATGGTTATTCGAGTCAAACATTATTTTGATTCAACGTTAAACATGGCTGCCAGTTGCCATCTTTGTTTACATAGAGTTATATAATGAAAACTTGTAGCGACTACTCCTCTGAAACTACTTGATGGATTTTCATGAAACTTCACACGAATGTTGCTCTTGATGTCTAATTGATCTTAGCAAAATTTCAGGTCGGCCGGAAATTCAAGATGGCCGCCACGGCTAAAAATAGATTTTCAAAAAAAAAGTTTGTAGCGACTACTTCCTGAAATCAAAATCAATCAGTAGCGCTTCAAGGTCATTGACCTCTTGTTAAAAACAAGTTTGTAGCGACTACTTCCTGAAGACTATAAGTGATATTGATATGGGACTTTTTCTGAAATGATCAGCATGACAAGATGTAAACTTGTAGCGACTACTCCTCTGAAACTACTTGACAGATGTTTATGAAACTTCACAGGAATGTTGATTTAGCTATCAAAATCTCTTAGTAGAGCTTCAAGGTCATTGACCTCTTGTTAATGTTTAAATTGGTTTTGTTTTTGTTTTTTCTCGTTTTTTTCTCGTTTTTTTTATCTCTACTGATCAGAGATCAGCAGAGCTTATGCCGTGGTGCAGTGTCCGTCTGTCCGTCAGTCCGTCTGTCCGTCCGTAAACTTTTTTTTGTAGCAACTACTCCTCTAAAACTATTGAATGGATTTTCATGAAACTTAACAGAAATGTTGCCCTTCAAATGTTATCAAAATTCATGTTGATGTGAAATCCAAGATGGCCACCAAATCTAAAAATAGATTTTTAAAAAACAAGTTTGTAGCGACTACTTCTTGAAAACTATAAGTGATATTGATATGGGACTTTTTCGAAAATGATCAGCATGACATGATGTTGGTCCTTGTCAAAAACCGTTTTGATTCAATGTTAAACATGGCTGTCAGCGGCCATGGCTAAAAATAATTTTTCAAAAACGAGTTTGTACCGACTACTTCCTGAAATCAAAATCAATCAGTAGAGCTTCAAGGTCATTGACCTCTTGTTTGTTGTTGTAGTAGAAGTTAATTTTCCGCGCTTATTTCTTTTGCCCACTCCCTGACGAATGTCTGCGTGGAAGGGAATAAATCTTAATGACAGTGTACGAGTACAGGTTGCAGACCATAATATTAAATGTGTTGTTAGATAATATGGCACTTTCTTTATATGAATAACAATAAAATATCCACATACTGCCTGTCATCTACTACAGTGTCTGTGAGTACACAAATGTACTTATTGTAGCTTACTATAGTGGTGAAAATAATGTTCAGGTTATATGCTGCAGGGCGAGTGGTAAATTGGTAAGGGCGAGTAGCTATTTGGTTCCACTAGCCCTGCAGCGCGAGTTGATTTTTCCAAATTTTTACACCCCTGCTTCGGTTAGAATGTAATTTGTCGATAAGGCAAACACGCATTGTTACGAAACCCAGATTATGAACAACTCAGTAAAATATGTATATTGTAATATTCCCCGATGCACCGTATCTTGAGATATCTCAATATATGTCTAATTTATCTTGATACTCCATGTTGAGATATCACATTTTATCTTGAGATATCTCAATTTACATCGATATATTTGTATTGAGATATCTCAATTAATCCCCATAATTCTCAATGTATATCTCAATTTATCTTGAGATAACTGTCTTGAGACATCTTAAGTTGTTTTGAGATAATTATCTTCAGATATCTCAATGAGTCTTGAGTCATTGATATCTCCAAATAAATTGAGATATATTTTACAATTTCTCAAGATGTATCGCAACTTATCGTGAGATATCTAACTTTTATGCAATTTTAGTAGGATTTTCTAAGTTTGAGTTGGGCTTTATGCCATTTAAAAACTAACCATTGATGTAATTCTTGGGTTTGCCTTAGCACTGTTTCATTATATTGACAGTATGCTATCGCTAATGTCCCGTTTAAGTACTGGTTGCTATGGTATTTCGATGTCATAGTAAGATGACGTTAAATATAGAATAGCATGTGGCGTGACATGACGTCATTATGTCTCGTCGCGTTAAAAAAAAAAAATTCGCATAATATAGCGGCTTTATATAAATTGAGTTAAAGGAGGCAACCTTTCAGAGTGGAAATGACTTCTGATCGCACATTTCGGACCTTTTTTATGCTATGGAAAAAAAAAAACAGACCGAAAGAAAAAAAATGCAAAAAAGCTGTTAAACGGGCTACTTCATGGTTATCTTAAAAAGGTGCTGTTAGGCATGGATGACATTTATAATAATTATGAAGCATATGTTTGATGTTTACAGGTTTGAGTAGTTCTAAGTTTATTTTGGTGTAATGGATTATGCATTCTTTGGGTTTTTTGGAGCCCGCAGTTAGTAAAAATCATGTCGGGCATGTAAATTTTACAAGCGGGCATGTTAAAAACAAGACGAAAATGCCAAAATAAATCGGAATGAAATCAGACACAAAAATTAACGACAGCTTGTATACTAAATTAAAAGTCGGTTTTTATTAGCTCGACTGATCAGAGATCAGCAGAGCTTATGCCGTGGTGCGGTGTCCGTCGTCCGTCTGTCTGTCCTAAATTTTATTTGTAGCGACTACTCCTCTGAAACTACGGGATGAATATTCATGAAACTTAACAGAAATGTTGCCCATGAAGTCTAGTTGATCCTAGCAAAAATTCATGTTGATGTGAAATCCAAGATGGCCACCAAAGCTAAAAATAGATTTTTAAAATACGAGTTTGTAGCGACCACTTCTTGAAAACTATAAGTGATATTGATATGGGACTTTTTCTAAAATGATCAGTATGACATGATGTTGATCCTTTTCAAAAATAATTTTGATTTGACATTAAACATGGCCGCCAGCGGCCATCTTTGTTTACATAGAGCTATATAATGAAAACTTGTAGCGACTACTCCTATGAAACTACTTGATGGATTTTCATGAAACTTCACAGGAATGTTGACCTAGCTATCAAAAATCTATTAGTAGAGCTTCAAGGTCATTGACCTCTTGTTTTGTTTATACATATGCATCGCCGGAAACAACTCTCGGTTTCAGAACAGACTAGTTTTTATTTGCTATTTACGAACGACGTTGGGGACGAATGAGCAATATTTAGTATGAATCAATACCGCAATGTAAACCCGACTGATAATGAACTAAAGATCATTGACTTTTTGTATAATATGTTACCGTCACTTTTGCATTAAACTGATTTAAAATGTATGCTCTTTTAAAAA
>JAWPHD010020003.1:0-33436 GCA_037043455.1 Cyrtodaria siliqua | reverse complement strand
CTCTCATTTGAAGAGCCATCGCAATTTTGAATCCATGGAGCCATCACAATTTGGATTCCATGGGAGCCCAGAAGTTATTGAAGGCAATATTACTTATGCAAACCTTTAGATAAAACTATAAGGAAACCCATGCCCAAATTTGATTGAGCTAAGATAATTTTTTTTATTAAACTGATGTGAAATGGGACATTGCACATTTTACGGAATTTAAATTCCATGGGAGCCCAGTGATTATAGGAACCAACTATAATGAAGCTCATGATTGGACTATTGTTTGGAGCGCTTGTTTCAGCCAAAGGTTTTTCTGCAGTAACCCAAGCAATTTAAGTAATACGTGCATCAGTTATATTTCCTTAGAACTGGCAATTTTAGTGGTAAATAAAACTACTTTACTTTTGAAAATCGGTTGAGAAATAATTTTTTTCAAATTTTTCATGCAGCAGAATTTTGCATTGAAAATGACCCATCAAAAACAACTTTCGCACATGAATTTTTTATTTCTCAACCGATTTTGAAAAGTAAGGTATTTTTTATTTACCGCTAAAAATATCTGTTTCACTGAAATACAACTTATTTAGGTAGTAGATTAAGTTTATCTTAAAAGTCCAAAAAACCTTTGGCTGAAACAAGCACCCCAAACAAAAGTACAAGAAATGTAAGAGCTATATATACCTGTAAACACAGCTTTTATATATTATTTATGCTGATGCCGGGGTGATTACATAAGCGCTCTTGTTTTTTAAATAGTCGAGCTAAAAGATTACCAGGTTGATATGTAAAGCAAGTTTCAAGAAAATACCTTGGACAGTTTTAGAGTTATGCTCTGGAAAAAATAAATAAGTATTAAGGTGACACTAATGAAGATGTGTACTGCACCTTGCTATTTTAAAGTCGTTTTTCTTTATTTTTATTTTTTACTGCTGACATAGTACTATAATAGAGAAATAGTTGGCAGTCTTTTTACATTTTATGATGGTTTTCTGCATTGTTTGACGTAAAAAAAGAAAGAAAAAAGAAGACAATTACGCTTATGTAGGACAAATTTTATTGCAAAACTTTTTTGTATGATTTTTATAGGTGCATATGATAGCATGTCATCTCCAAGTTTAACTGACTTTGTGGCACAATTGGCTAAGGCGTTCAGCTAGTAAGTGCCAGTGAATGAATGGAAAGCATTCACACCTCCATGACAACTACTGTTTATGCCATGTTAATTTATTCCCTTTCATTTTTTCGAGTAGAATGTGACATTATCAACATCTTCCGTTTCATGAAGTTGCATTACAGTGCAGTTTGTATAGTTTCTATTATGTTTTATTAATGTATTTGAGAGTTTGTTTTGAGCACAACATACTATTGCTTAGAGTTCACAAGAAACAAATAACTCGAAGGTATGGCAATCAAATTCCACACCTTTTCTAGTTTATGCTTCACTGCACTGCCCCACACCTCTGATGACAATAAATGTCGTCATATATGCTACAGTGGTGGATGTAAGTGTGAAGCGAACATAATTACCATACCCAAACCAATCAAACACATATGAATTTAAAGTCATTCACAATGTCTCGCCCTACTGTTTGTGTAACCTTGATGACATGCAGTTGTCAGCATTTAGTTCTTCTCAACGCGGAGAGAAAATGACTTTCATTCTCAATTAGAAATGTGTCCATGGGACACAGATGCCCCCATAGCAACTATCATCCAAAGAATGTGGAATTGTAGTTGTTGCAACATGTCATAACAATACGTCAAATTGATATGTACATCTTAGCATCATAATAAAGCATCCTGTATCATTTCTGAACTATCCGAGAACAACTTATATATATTTTAAAGTAAAATGTGAAAAAGGGCCATAACTCTGGTAGTACAGGTTAGATTTTTAAGCAGAATCAATATACATATCATAGTGAAGCATCCTGTATAATTTCGAAACAATCCAATAAGTAAGATATTTTATGTAAATTTGAAGAAAAAGGAGCTATAACTCTGGTTAATTAGGATCGATATTTACACTGAATTGACATGCACATCTTGGCACCATAGTAAAGCATTCTGTATAATTTCGAAACAATCCATGGAAAACTTAGACACAAAGGCGATTTTTTTTTTAAAGTAAAATTTGAGGAAAAAGGGACATAGAATTTAATTGGATTTTATAGTCGCACCAACAGCTGTGGTCACAAGGCGACTATCCAGCTTCCATTGGAGGATAGACTCCAAGTGTCCCTCCGTGCAATTTTCATGCAATGGTGGACTTCTGAGTAGAACCACCATTGTTCCTCAAGTCAGCTGGATAGTTTCCTCACATAATATAAAGATTCCTGGTCCCATGTGGGACTGAACCCACAGCAGTGAGTGGCAAGTGATTTCAAGTCAGAGACTAACCACTCGGCCATGGACGCAACTGAAAAGGAGCATAACTTTGCCAAAATAAAACTCAAGAATTAATAGAAATGTGCAATGATATCCCTCGAGATAAGATGAAGATTCATGAACAAAGGTCAAATACTTATCAAATAATTATAGCCAGTTCTGAGCTTGGCAGGTTACAGTTTTATGAAAAGGAGTATAACCTTGCTGAAATGAAAGTCAAAAGTTATTGGTCATGGGCAACAGCATTCCTTGGGGTAAGATGAATATGTGTGTGAAGTTCATGAGCATAGGTCAAACACTTTTTAAGTATAGCCAGTTATGTGCTCGGTAAGGGTTATGAAAAGGGGCATAACTCTGCCAAAATGAAAATCATAGTTATTGGACATGTGTGACAACATTTCTCGGGGCAAGATGCCTGTGCAGTTTCATGATTATAGGTCAAATACTTTAAGTTTTGGCCATTCAAACAAAACTTGGAGAGGAAAACAAATATATCAGAGCTCAGTGACTTGTGATTCCACAGAAGACTTTGTGTGTGTCCCTATATAAGTCTATGTTAAACATGTGACCACTGCTGGGAGCCAAATTTGACCCCAGGGTCACCATTTGAACCTGGTATCTCAAATGATGATGGGCAACATCCCTGTTTTTCATATTGTACTAAGTCCCAAAATTTGATATTTCAATAGACTTTTTGTTTGATCGGATAAAAGTAATCTGGTGTAAACAAAAAGATCATTATTCAGTGTCGTGTAAAATGCTCAATCCAATACCCAACAGACAGAATCCGTGTTGGTCTCCACTTTCATGTATGGATCATTTGCTGGATACTAGTACCAACAGGAGTTGGTATTCTAGTACCAACAGGAGTTGATATTGCACTCTCCACTATATTGAGGTTATCCTAATAGTCCCTATCATGCCATCAATATGCAAATTTAAGACAGATATTCAGTTTCTAGACCCTACGGACAATAAGGTATATAAGTAACTTGTGTATTTTGAGAATCCAAATATTTTGACACAATATAAACTTTTATCAGCTTTTAACCAGCCAGGCTAAACCTCAAAACTGGAGCGTTAAATTAAAGTGATGTCAACTCTCAACTCATATATCATTTTACGCATAGTCAATCACGGGTATTTTACGAACCTGTCAATAAACCTAGTTTTAATAAATGGTTTTGTAGTCTAATTTTGCCGTTATTTCCTTTAATAGGATTAGTCTCTTGCAATTCAATTGTTTAGTGACAATTGTGCATTTTACATTGTATTTACCACTATTTTTATGTGTTTTACACATGCCTCACAATAATCATAATATAGAGGTATTCATGTTGGATGGCACAAATCATAGTGCACTTTTTATATCCTTCGTTTTTATTTATCATAAATCTCTGGTCACCCATTTGGGCAGATAGTCAAGATAATTAAGTAAATTGTAAAAAAAAATCCAGTTAATTCTATGAATTGCAATTACAAATTTATGCACATGGCAAGTATTCCCCAGAATTTGGTGAATGCTTCAGGGGTAAAAACTTTATGTTGTAGGGAAATAAACTGTGTAAATTAGTAAGCACGGCAGTGGTTATGTTGCAGTTCTGATCTTAACACCACCAGGTAACAAGACAGATTATTGTTGTTTGCACCAGTTAGGTTCAATGCCCAGCACCACCAATCCTCTTATTCTGGAAACTTGCTCATCCAAAAACCTATGCTTGAGCTCAAATATTTCTTGTAGCTTTAGCGTTTTTCATTGGTTTCCATCGCGAAACATTCCGGACAGCTGTATCATTTGCTTATCTTTGTGAAGGTTTCAAGTCATTGCATGACCATTAAGATTTTCAGAGTTTTATAGCTGAGCTTGAGATTTTGACTCAAAACGTTTCGAGAATACGGGGCCCTGGTAACTAGGCAGATAAGTGCTGTTTGCTGCAGTTATGTTCAATGCCCAACACCACCAGGTGACAGGTTAGTTTAATTTGCACCATTTGGGTTCAATGCCCAACACCACCAGGTAACTAGACAGATTACCGGTAGTATTGTTTGCACCACGACACCACCAGGTAGCACGACAGATTAGTGTTGTTCAGTGTTACTGGCAATGTTGGTGCAGTATTTTCTCTTGAAAAAGCCAATTACAACACAAATTGTCTCAGCTATAAATAAATGTCGGTTTTCAAATGGTGCTGGAATAAACTCATTATTATGACTGCTTTAAACCGAGATTCCGACAGCTCATGTAGAAGCTAATTGCCGGATAATAATAAAAAACATAAAAAACGTTGTAAATGGATTATCAAGTTTAAAAAACACAGTGTATACTTTTAGTAAATTTATTGACACCACATGACAATACCCTTGTATAGGGCTTATATGAGCAACATTAGACAAATATATCCTGCGTCAGACCAGAGTTAGTGTCTGAAACTTCTGACAAGTTATCTACACTGGTCAAAAAAAGGCATAAACATATTTTCTGAAGATGTTACTAAAATATAAATAAATATGAGTTTCATAATTATATTAAATACATTTTTGTATCTTTTGAAACTTTTTATTGGCTCTTATTTATCGTATCTTTTTTATATCGTTTGTTTAAAGTGACACACGGCAATCTTTATTTTTTTAAAAACTCACAGTGTCCCGTTAGTTTTTCTGTTTAACTTGCATTTGTCCAGTCATTAATATTAATAATAAGAATAGTATTAAGCAATTTGATTTTGCATATTACTAATTTTTGATATTACTGCACCAATAATACATTAAAACTTATAGTATAATAAGACGACATAGTGAATACTTAAAATTTGAATTATTTAAATGTAACCAGGGTAAAAGTAAAAATGATACTGGATATATAAACTGAGATACCCATTTCAAACACTTCAAGATTGCCGTGTGTCCCTTTAAATATATCTGGACATTACACTATATTAGCAAATGATCACAATTACATCCACGTGAAATTTGAAATTTTTAACAAAATTAAACGGGAGAAAATGAGTTCCTTTCACATATACAGAAATAACAAGTTATCGTGGTAAACATGAAGAAAGGATGACGAAAATGAACGATTTAAAATAATATAAACATCTTGCAAAAAAATGTCAACAAAGTAAATATGATGTATCGTAAACCAACTAGCAGTAGCAATTTCAACAAAGCACATGTTAAGGTGTACCAAATAATGACAGGAATAATATTGTGGAAGTGGTGTTTATTACAGAAGAAAGTATTCCCTCAATCACAGAAACATGTTCATTGCAGCACACCAGAACAAGTTCCAATTTTCAACAACTTCAGTTTTACAAGTTCCAATTTTCGACAACTTCAGTTTGGCAAGTTCCAATTTTCAACACTTCTGTTTTACAAGTCCCAATTTTCAACAACTTCACTTTCTTTGTTCAACCACATCACATAAAATCAAATTTAGTTGAATAATAAAGTCATTAATTTTTCATAAATAATAAATGATCCAGCACAAGAATGATGTAACAGTTCCAGATTAGCTGTATAGATCATCATCCCCCTCCTCGTTGAACTGGCCTCCCTGGTTCCCGCCCTGACTCGGCCCTCCCTGGTTGCCTGCTGCACCTGGGAACCTGCAATTAAGAAAATTCAATGTAATGAAGGGGTCAACAGAATTAAAACTCTTTATGGATCCTTAGCACATGAATGCCTACTAATTGTTTTCATTATTGTATACCGTATATGGGGAAGTAAACCAAATGCGGGTAACTGCCTCTGATCACATACACTTAGGCAAATAGAATTATATGTGTGGTTCCTATTGCATGCTAAAAAAAAAGGGTAAGTAGATAGGGAAAGTATTATATTTTTTAAAAAACATTTTATTTTACATTTTGCCATTTTCCCCCAACTTAAAGGGACACATGGCAATCTTGACTTTGTAAAAACTTGCGGCGTCCCATTAGTTGCTACACTTAATTACCATTTGTTCAATCATTAATATTAATTATAAGAACAGTATGTGGCAAACCGTGTTTGCATATTACTAATAGTTTATTATATTGCGTCAAACATGATAGTTTAAAAATAACAAATGAAACTTGAAATTTTATTAAAGATATGCAAGCAGGTTTAAAGTCAAAATGATACTGGATTAATATATCGAGTCGCTAATTTTTAATGCTTGATAAAAATGTTGAGATTGCTATGTTTCCCTTTAATACTTTTGTAACTAATAAACTAACTTAAATATATATTTGTCAATATCATCAGATACAGAACAAATACAGAACATGATTAAAAAATAATTGCTTAGGGTCAGCCCTTAAGAAGAGGGCGGGTCGAGAAACCTTAACCACACATATAACTGTATTTGGCCTTATGGAAAGCTGACAGATGGGATACACGTTACTGCTGTTTGTCTTGGATTTACACTACTCCTGTCACATCAATTACTATTTCTTGAACATGCGCAAATGACAGATCTGCACACAAACAGCCTGGTGTATGTCCCAATCTAACGGAACAATTGTAATCGGAGGGAATATGCACGCAAATCCATTACCAACATATGATAGATATCACAGAAAACCTATAAAACGCAGTCGCTCTTCAATCAATTTAAATGTACAGTTTGTAATTCATCAACAACAGCAGGCACAATGGAACTCTAATCTATAACATTTAAAAGAAAATAAATCATGCAAAATGTGATATTCATTATGTCATCGGTAGCCAAAAGCCTTTTATCTGGAAACTCAATTAAGAAGAACAAAGCCATCAACAGCAATTTTTGTCTTTTAAAATTAGGGACAATAAACATGAGATAAACAATAAACATTATGCGCCCAATCCATCACGAGGGGTAACCGTGAAGTTGGCACTCCTGGCTGACTTTAATGGAAGCACACATTTTGCTTATGCAATTTTAAGCTCGTCAAAGTATGCGTGCGACATATATGGGATGATGACAGGAGATGGTGACAATTATATCTCATGGTTACAGACCCCCCACGTAACATAGCTCATAAATGTCACCTCTTTGTTCTAGCCTACAGCACAAGGCAGGTAACTGTAGTTACAGTAATCATATGTATCAGTTTATCTCTAATGAATTATCTACCTTGCTTTCAAAATGGGAATGTGATCTGATCAAGGACATGGTAATCTTAATTCTAAAAATAACTTGAGGCATAACGTTTTTAGATTGTAATCTTGCTTTTAAAAAATAATCTGAGGTGAAACACTAGATTTTTGTTTAATAATTAAATCAGTATTGCTGTTTATCCCTAAAATACCTATCTGTTGTGTATATGTAAACTGCATACCAATATTGTATATAAAATATTGTCTGGCCAATAAAATGGAATGACTAATAAGATGGCAACCTTTTATAGCCACTGTATTTATACAATTATTCGTTTTCTTGTGACGAGGAAGAGCAATAGGTTTTCACAATAATCAGGGGAGACTACTGTGTACTGACCTGAAATTTCCACCAAATCCTCTGCTCTGCTGTAATGTTTGTGCAAACATCTCATATTTCCTGATATCGTTATCACTGACTGATCTGCGAGCAAATTTCATTGCATCCTCAAAGTGGACTCGGGTGATCTCAGGCACTGGATCATACGCCTCTACCTCCTAGCATATGGAAAGTCAGTGTTAATACGTATATAAACCAGTCAATCAAATATATGTTCTACATGATTAAGGAATATATATCTTGGAGGGGATCTAAGAAGACACCCTTCACCATGACCAGTCAAGGGGCGTCCATGGCCGAGTGGTTTGAGTCTCTGACTTGAAATCACTTGGCCCTCACCGCTGTGGGTTTGATCCCTCAGGGGCCTAGCAATCTTTATGTGAGGAAGCTATCCAGCTATCTTGCGAAACTTTGGGGGTTCTATCCAGGTGCTCGCCCGTGCACGAAAATTGCCCGGAGGGGCACCTGGGCTTTTCTCCACCAATGGAAGCTGGGAAGTCGCCATACGACCTTAGCGGTTGGTGCGACTATAAAATCCAATTCAATTGAATTTTTATGACCAGTCAATGAAGTTGAATAAAAATTGGTATAGAAAATCATAGCGAAGTTAAGCAAAATGTACAGCAACCACTCTCAGATATGTCAATATTAAAGGATCCTCAGTCCAGATCCGATGTGCGTTTATATTTCCTTGAAAGTGACTACTGAACTTGTTTCATCTTGAGTGGCTACTGATTCAGGGCTATTCCATTAAAACATACATCTGACCCCAGGAAAGCACTTTTGAAATTAAACACCCACTCATAGAATGCAAAATTGAGTTTACAGAACAAAATTTCGGAAAATAGGGTTCACTAATAGATGTTTCTTAAATTGCCTTCCTTAGATCCCAGGTACATTTTAATGGAATGGCCCTCAAAGGGAGACTATACCTACCATATCTGCCTCTGGATTGGCTGCTCTAGCTCGCTCCTGTGCTATCTCCGCCTCGATGGACTGTCTGATGGCCAGCTTACACGCTCTCTGACAGATCTCTGTCAAGTCAGCACCAGAGAAACCATGGGTCACCTTGGCCAGGTACTGCAGGTCCACATCCTGTACACAATTGATAGTAAAATTATAAACTACAGTGTTCACGAAGACAACAAAATATACAAACATTTTCAAACCAGAAAACAAGAAAATCGGTACACCCGATGGATGCTCCCTGAAATGTATCCTCAACTTATCATATGGCCTTGTATCACCCAGCAGTTTTCAATTTGCAGTTCCATTAGTAGTTTTTGATTTATGCTTCAGACAAGAATTACAAGTATAAAATTACAATGGGCAATAACTCTTATTTTGAACAAAGATTGGTTGTAGATCTCTGCACTTTCTCATTGCCGTTTATCATTGTGTGAAGTTTCATTGCGGTCTCATTAGTAGTTTCTGAGTAATGCTACGGACATGAATTATAAGTATAACATTCCAAACAGCAATAAATTCTATTTTGAATTAAGACAGAGTTATGGTTTTGTGCTCATAACTTTCTCTCATTGCCCTTTATCACTGTGTGAAGTTTCATTAAAGTCCCACGAGTGATTTTAGAATAATGCTCTGGACAAGAATTGAAACTATAAAATGACAAAGGGCAATAATTCTAATTTGAATGAAAAAGAGTTATGGTTCTTGTGCTCTGCATCTTTTATCATTGTGTGAAGCTTCATTGCAGTCCCGTTAGTGTTTTTTGAGTTTCTACTATAAGTTTAAAATTACAAAGGTCAATAACTCTAATTTGAATGAAGACAAAGTCACGGTTCTTGCACTCTGCACTTCCTCTCATTGCCTTCTATCATTGTGTGAAGATTCATTGCAGTCCCGTAAGTATTTTTAAAGTTATGCTCCGAACAAGATTTCTAAGACATGCAAGTATAAAATTACAAAGGGCAATACTCCTAATTTGAATAAAGACAGAGTTACAGTTCTTGCACTCTGCACTTCCTCTCATTGCCCGCTATCATTGCCTGAAGTTTCATTGCAGTCCCATCAGTAGTTTTGAAGTTATGCTCCGGACAATATTGTAAGTATAAAATTATAAAGGACAATAACTCTAATTTGAATTTTGACAGAGTTACGGTTCTTGCATTCTGCACTTCCTCTCATTGCCCTCTATCATTGCATGAAGTTTCATTGTAGTTCCATCAGTAGTTTTGAAAATATGCTCCTGACAAAATGTCAAAGTATAAAATTACAATGGGCAATAACTCTAATTTGAATGGGACAGTTACGGTTCTTGCACTCTGCATTTCCCCTTATTGTCCTCTATCATTGTGTGAAGTTTCAATGAAAGTTTTGGGGAGCATAATTAAGTTCTGTAAGGTTGCTCTGTTTTCCTTGCTACCAAAATGCGGACATAATCTAGAGTAAGCTTGATTGTTAATTGTCATATTTAGGCTGCAGTCTGTTTCTGTCGCCATTTTTTTAAAAAAGTTTTGAAGCTATTTTGTTATTAAAGGATGCATCCAGTTTCTGTTGTTTTTTTTTTTGTTTTTTTTTTGTGATTAAATTACTGCATTTTTTTTTGCAGCGAGTTTACAGCTATACTGTTATGTCTGCTACAATTATACTGTTTGACAAGACCAAGTATATACAAAGTAATATTTTGACAGCTTGATCAATACTTCATATTTGATCAAATCTGTGGAGTCCTCATTGCTCGCTACAAAAATACCAAAAACACTGGAAGTAAAGGCTTATGGTCTTCTTAACTAAGGCTCTTTTTTGGGCTATGCTCGTTCTTAAAAAGAGATGTTTCTGACTGTAAAAATTGTACCCACCGGAGCAACTGGAGATTTTCTGATGTTAGCCTTAAGAATGGCTATTCTGGATTTATCATCAGGCAGTGGGATGTAGATGAGTTGATCCAGACGACCTGGACGCAGTATTGCAGGATCTATGATATCGGGTCTGAAAGGAGCAAATATGTATGAGGTGTCAAGAAAACAATCTGAAAGTAATCTGTGATGTGTGCATGTCACTATAGCCTATAATCAATTTAACTCGAAGTCTGCGATTCATTTGTTAAAAATATACCTTTTATGTGCCTCTTTGGCAAATGAAGAGTTCTTAGTTTTAAAGCTAGAAATCTGTGAATGACTTAGTGCAGAAGACTATTAAAACTGGGAAACATTTACATGTATATCACAATCTGCCTTGGTTTTGTGCTTTGTGCTTTGTGCTTAACCCATTTCATCCGGGATACGCGTGCGTGCGTATTTACCCATTTCATTCGGGATACCCGTCCACGAGTACTTTTGACTGTTGTTGACATGTCGTTGTTTTCCATGTGGAAACCCCGTATAAAACGTCATTACTTTGTGGGTACTCTTCAGATAGAAGGCAGAGTGAGCATGCGCAGTAAATATAAAATTGTTTGGGAATTTTAAACACTTCAGGAAGTGAAAAAATAAATGTTTTTCGGCTATTTTTTGCGTGTATTTCCTCGATATTTTCGGTAAATATGGATGATAGATTTTATGTACCAAGTGAAGGGAGATAATACATTTATGTGGGATTTCATGACGAATTATACTTTATGGATGAAGAAGACGATGTTTTGGACAACTTTTAACGAGAGGAAACTGTAAACAACAAATGAATTTAGACCGAAAGGAACTTCAACTTTTTTTTGCCGATTTTGACTTGGATGACTATGGTAATGATGAAAATGTTTGGTTTCAGGAGGAATGTGTTAGGGAAATCTTCCATTCATGCCATCTCAGACAATATTTAGACCATGGGGTGCTTTTTCCAGCACCCTGAAGAAGCAAAAAAAACATTATTCGTTCAGTATGAGTGGGAAGATGATCTTTGGGAACGGTTGGTCACCGAGACTTCGATACGCATAGGATTCGACCAAATTTATAAAAATCGGTATAACTTTTGAAGTTCTCTATGGATTTTAAAGATTCTTTCAGCACTAGAAATGACTTAAAATTCTCTACAATCTACACAATGTGAATATATCTTACAGAAAACTTGGGTGAAAATAAGGTAGGACAAAATTTTGACCCGAATCGCATGCTCACGTACGCTTTTTATGTTAATTAAATTAGTTTTTGCATGAATATGGCTTTTAAAATTATTTCACTGTGTAGGGAATTTAAATACCTACTTAATGATATATAGTTTTGTTAATTTATTTTCAAAATTGACGAAGTAAACCACATTTTACTAACATCACCGAAATGTAATTTGCTGCAGCAGCAGAAACCACAAAACTGTTCAGATTTACAGGAGTACTTATCAGATTTGCCTGCAGAATGAAATGGGTTAAACAGTATAGATACTGATTCTATAAAACATAACACTTTGTTTACCTGTTTGTTGCACCAATAATGAAGACATTTTTCTTAGCGTTCATACCGTCCATCTCTGTCAGGAGCTGGTTAATGACTCGGTCTGCAGCTCCACCTGGTGGGCAAACATACATTATCATGATCTGGCATCACACTACATATATACACTTGAAGTAGCAGAGAGTAGAATATTCTGTCATAACCACAATGCAAATCTTATATATACATACTAAGTAATCCTATTTATTTCTAGAATTTATAGTATAAAATAAAATGTTATCTATATTTATTAATTTATTATTTCCTAATGAGCTTTTGAACAATCAGTGAGTTTTTGTTTTACACATAAAATGGCATGTCAGAAAACAAGTTCAATTTTAATTTAAATGTGTTAGTCCTACTTGAACCACTGTATTACCTCCATCTCCAGCGTTACCACCTCGGGACTTTGCAATGGAATCCAACTCATCAAAGAAAAGAACACATGGAGCAGCTGATCTTGCCTACAAAAGAACATTTAGGAAACACTGTTTACATTTTGTGCCTGCATATGTACAATAATCATGGTCTTATAACTATTCTTTTAAGTTGTTTTCAGATACTTTCTATCCACGTTTTGACATTTTATTGTGTGTTTTATCCCAAACGGGCTTGAATTTAAATGCTCAGTGAAGTATAACCCAGATGATCTCGACTTTGCAAAATTATAGACTGGTATAGTATCGATTTATACTGTTCAATGCATGTTTTTTGGTTGACTGTCAGATAATACAAGTCTTAAGAGCAACTTGATTACTTTGAATATTCTTAAAAATGAAAATTTAAGTGACAAGATAATTGCTTGCGTATGGATGGATGAGGTGTACAGTACTGGTTCTATTCAGGAAAGTGGGTGGTCTGCCTCAACCACTAAATATTGACCGTCATATATAACCTTACATGTGTTGAAAATGACGTAAAACACCATACAAACAAACAAACCATTGTTTGGTGCCTCAGTGTGCCTCTATGTAGCTAAACAAACAAGTATCAGGTACTCATATCTTGAAAATTTATTGGGTTAATTCGCTATCTGAATTGTGTGAAATATGCAGATACTCTGCTTAACTGGGGTACTGCCAGAAGTTGGGAATAACTCTAAAAAAATCATCTAATAGGAATCTATTGGACTGTAAGAATAGAGGGCAGTCAGTGTTCTCCTCATATCTATTATTCACCTCTCTCTGGGCGGCTCGAAACAACCTATACAATGTGTTGATGAGCCGTAAACCTCATTAAAAAGATATTTTTTTTTAATTTGATGAATGACTGGGCCTGCAAGTTCTTTTTCATATGCTGAGTTGTGTCATGGATGGCTGGAATTGCCCTAATTGGAGATTGTATAAGACAATAAAAACAAGAGGCCCAAGAGGGCCTGTATCGCTCTACTTGCTATATGGAGTCTTTGATGGGGAACACGACAACAGCATGCGCAACTAGGCTTGGTAATGATCAGTTCTGCCAAGTTTCACTAAAATCTAGCCAGGTGTTCAGGAAAATTTGTCTGGATAAAGTTTGTGTATATTAGGCCATAACTCATTCAACCGGAACACGGCGATGATAGGAGCAACTAGGCTTGGTACTCATCATCCCTGCCAAAATTCGTTAAAAATAAGAGGTTTGTTTGTGTTACCCGAGTGACCGTGACTTTTACCCCCCGATCATGGCGACGCAAATAAATTATTAAACCAGTCGACTGCCGTCGCTTAGCAATGATCGTTTCCAATTTCGATTTAGAACGCACACGTCTTGTTTTTGTCATTGAAAGTTGTCGATTTGAAGTTCGCTTTTCTCATCAGAATCAAGCATAAGAAGTACATAAATCTCAAGATAAATGTTTTAATTCAAAATCGATTGCATATTGTGTTTTACCTGCGACCCACATTTGCGGATTACACAAAATGTCCGCTATTTGCATTCAATATTATCATTTTTTTTCTTTTTCAAAGCATATTTCGCCTAGCCATCAGCTTGATCCTTACAAATATTATATTTGTTTGAAATTTCGAAGGTTAAATATTGATTTAAAACTAAGATAGATGATGGATGTTCTACGATCAAAAGATTTCAATGGATGAAAATATACTGTTTTTGGAAGGGGTTTCCCCGGAATACATATCACGTAATACCTCTATTTTTAGACTTCAAATCATCATTGAGCACACTTGCGAGAAGCAGATCGACCTACTGCGAATATCGCGTGTTGTTTACATAAGCTACTGTAGATCGCAATGCACTCGATACACCAAGATGATTTGGGGTAGGAATTTGAGAGTTTTCCCGGAATCCTTAATATGTTATGACGACAGAGTACCTGTATCTGCAGCTCTCTATGTGTACCAAAGAAACACAACACAAACAATAGACTTGTTTTATGCAACAGCCAACTTAAAGTCTTTAATTCTGATGTTATATATAATTTGAAACATACTGGTATTGAGGTCTTAACGTTATCAAAAAATATTTTAAAAAAATGAATAAATGCCCTACCAACCCCTGTTTTTTTGAGCATGCAACAGGAAATATCACTATTTTTTTAAGGCCTAAAGGGGTATAACTCCGCAAAAATAAAATCATTCAACCGGAACATGTCGATGACATTCACAACTAGGCCTGGTACTGATCATCCCTTCAGTTTTGTTGAAATCCAGCCAAGGGTTCAAAAGAAATAGTCCAGATAAAGTTTGTGTCGTAAAACCTTTAAACGACCACAACTCTGCCAAAAGTCATTGAACTGGAACATGGTGACGATATACATAACTAGATTTGGCACTGATCATCCCTGCAAAGTTTCATTAAAATCTGGCCTAATGAAAGCCCTATCATCTTAATGAGGCAAAACACAGCATTTTTAACTAAACAAGGGCCGTAACTCGATGTTAATAATACGATTTGGCTGGTTTTCAAAGTTGTCTGAGCTTAATAATAAATGAAGGTGCTAGACGCCGGGGTGATTACATAAGCTCTCTTATTCTTCGGATAGTCGAGCTAAAAATGGCATTTTTCAGAAAAAACAAGGGCCATAACTCTTACGTTACTGATCCGATCTGGCTGGTTTTCGAATTTGTCCGAGCTTTCATTGATATTAACAATCTGTGCAAGTTTGGTAAAGATCAAAAAATAAATAAAGGTGCTAGAGTATTCACAAGGCAGAAAATGGTATTTTTCAGAAAAAACAAGGGCCATAACTCTGGTGTGAAACCCAATTTAGACGGTTTTTGAACTTGTCCAAGCTTTCATTGATATCAAAAATCTGTGCAAGTTTGGTAAAGTCCAAATAAAAAATGAAGGTGCTAGAGTGTTCACAACTCCGGTGTTACTGATCCGATTTGGCTGGTTTTCAAACATATCCAAGCTCATCGATATTAACAATCTATGAATCTAATGAAGATGCTAGTGTTCACAAGGCTTAATATTGAATTTTTGAGCAAAACAAGGGCCATAACTTCGGTGAAACTAATCCGATGGTTTTCGAACTTGTCCGAGCTTTCACTGATATAAAGACACTGGCAAAGTTTTGTAAAGATCAGATTAATAATGAAGTCCCTATTGCGTTAACAAGGCAAAAGTTAACGACGGACGGAAGACGGACAACTCGCCATACCATAAGAATAAAAAAAATAATAACTGTAGACAGTCTATCAACGAAAGAATTACAAACCAACACAGGCCAGTAGAGCTAAAAACTTGTGGACAGTCAATAAACGAAAGAACTACAAACCAACACATACCTTGTCAAAGATTTCTCTCACATTGGCTTCTGATTCACCAAACCACATAGTCAACATTTCTGGTCCCTTGATTGAGATGAAGTTGGCCTGGCACTCGTTGGCGATTGCCTTGGCAAGAAGTGTTTTACCACATCCAGGGGGCCCGTAGAACAACACTCCCTTGGACGGAGTCATACCAAACTTGAGGAATTTCTCGGGATGCTCTACTGGATACTGAACACAGAAAAAATGTTAGTTACATACATAATAATTTGCGGATAGCTAGACATTTGGTGTTCTGCACATTTATCATATTATTTGCATACTGGCATTTTTGTAAGCCAGCAAAATGGCAACCCCAAGTATAGATCATTTGTAACAGAAGTTGTTTCTTGTCAGTAACAAGTTTGATAAAAGGAACAACACTAATTCACTGTGGACTTTCAGTAGAATTTACTGTGGTTGGGATGCTCAATACCAACGAAGAAAAATAACCTTATTGCTCATCCATGCTATGCAACAGACACAATATATCAATTACAACAGTTCAAAAAGTGGCAATTCATTTGGTCACATTTGTACATACTGTGAAAAGAATATGTTTGTGATTTCATTTGCTCTTAAAACCTGAACTCAATTTTCAATGAAGTATTTACTAGCATTGCTTCTTCAAACATTAATTCCCATGCAAACGTTTGACTTTAATATGAAAATGATTCCACAGTAACTGTACGTGTGTCTCACCTGGACCAATTCCTGCAATTCTTTCTTGACACTTTCCAGTCCACCAATATCCTCCCACGTAGTAGTTGGAATCTCAACAGCCGTCTCCCTCAGAGCACTTGGGTTACTCTTACTCAACGCCCACTGTAATTATATAACATAACAAACTAACTATAGTTGTCTTCAAAACATGTATAACCCTCATCTCGTCTCCTTTGAACATTCTGTGTTGTAATATAAACATTCAGTCTACATGCTTTTATCAATGAATTGTTAACAATTCAAAGAAGATCTATCTATCTATATATATATATATATATATATATATAGTCTAAGCACAAAAAAGTCGAACGGACAAACATACAATATTAATCATAAACCTGTTGGAAATGGCTCCAACTTACTATGCCTTGCACAACAAGTTAGATAAACTCCACTTTGTGGCGAATCAAAAGTTTTTCTGTGTTGTACTGTCTTTCCCTTTCTCGTCCCGTTGAAAATGGCAAGTGTTTACCTGGACATGATTAAAATTTAAAGCGCATCAAGACCCTGATTTTACATTAAAAGTGGCATTTATGAGAGCCTGCTTGATCAGTTCCGATTGGCCCGAGATGTGCCAGCGTGTAGCTGTTGGACAATGAAAATCGAACGTCACCAGATTGACCTGTCAAAATGTGTGTCAAACATTTTTTCGACCCTCATTGTTTCTGCTCGGCACTGTGTAATTGTTTTAGATTTATATAGCTTCATTTCTTGTTGCCTAGTGAGAAATGAAACATGGCTTTTTGAAGTTTTTCGAAAGAACTGGGTAGCGGGGAAAACATTGGCAATAAGGTGAAATACGATTACCACGGACTGGAGCGACGTGCCTCGATAGATATTGAATACCATACATTCTCCCAGGGATATTGACGGTTGTTGGTCCATAATATAACTTATGTTTCGCCTCAATTTTACGGGGTTTACCGCCTGACCGTTTTGATGGCTTCACTGTAGCGGTCATACAAAACCGGTGCCAAATAGATTTTACTGTGGTTTGGTATTCCAAAAGTTTTTGCAACATTAATTAAGGTACCACGAGGAAATGTACCAATTAATTTTTGGTCATGTGTTTTAAAATTGACTTTCGAAAATCATCTCTGAGATACGCTCGTTCATGTCCGATGTACACAAACAACAAGTAGAGTCGAATGTACACTTATTAATAAACCGTGTGTAGTTACACACATTTTCCCAGCCGTGTCAAAATTGATTGACAGCAGCGTCTCAAGAGGCGAACCGACGATAGAGGTCAGTGGCGTGCGGAAATCTCTTTGATGTCGCTGCCGACTTCACTCGTCACAAAATAAGGATTCTCTAACTTGTTGTGCAAGGCATAGTACATGATTTAAATTAAAGTTGTGGCAGACTGAACAGAAAATTGCTTTCTAATAAAATATGCTTGGAAGTACATGTATGAATATTTTTAACAATTAAATTGTTCTTGCATCAGAAACACAAGATGTTTCTCTCCTTTCTATGTGCCTACTCACCCTGAAGTCCTCCATGTTCACTGCCAATGAGTCGAGGACCTCAGCGTCAATATGTTCATCTTCCAGATCAATGAGGTCCATCTTCTCTCGGATCTGTTGCAAAGCAGCCTCGGAACATAGGGCAGCCATATCTGCTCCCACGTGACCGTGTGTCTCTGATGCAACCTAAAACAGTACATGGATTTCATTTGCTGTTATTTAGTCTGTTGAATCCAGTATTTGTGAACAACATTTAATACTTAAAGGGACACTGTCCGTAACTTTTAGCTTATAAAACACACACTAATTATGTTCGCAAGCATTACACACTAAACATTATTGAATATTTACTAAATAAAAGCAAGATTCAATAGCGGTACAAAAAAAAGTAAATACGCTTTGTGCGATTGAACTCGCAGCCCAAACTAAAATTACACACCGAAATAATAGTGTGCGTGAGCGTAAAGTGGTCGGCAACGCTCCCAACTGAGCTAAGCGGGCTATACATATTTCGCAATACATACTGTGATGATAACATAATGCGCTAATGGAAGTCACGTGATCGCGGAAAAGGTAAATATTGTGGGTCCCACTTTATTTACATATAATAATTAAAACTTTTTTTTTTCAAACTCACGAATGTATTCCTACATACTTCTTAGGGTCTATCCTCATGTTTTCATGTATACATTTCACTGAATAAAAGTCAGCCAGTAATTTGGTTATGCTCAATATCTGCTTACTTACGGACAGTGTCCCTTTAAGATCTATAGATAAACTGAGTATTTTCCTCATATTTACTTTTTACAAATACTATTAGTTTTTTAAAATTGTGAGTATCATTACTCATTTATTTACTACAAATACGATAAACTTGAAAAAACCTTGAGTATTATATTTTTATGTATTGTCCTATGGAACAGTTTACTCAATATTTACACGATGAAAATTGTTCTAAGCTTTGTCCTAAGCATGGGTCTAATATTAAGAACAAAGGGCATACAGCGTTTCGTTTTACTTAACATCCATTTAATCAGAATGTTTTTTCTTTTAAATTTTTTAAAATATATTAAATGGTTTCACAGCCATTTTGGATGCATGACCTATTTAAAAAAGTTTTTTTTACTTTGAACATATTCCTTGTTCATTCATTTTAAATCTGATGAGTAATACTCATTGCTGTCAAAAATAAACTACAGCTCTGTTTACATCAACATAATTTCTGTTCCATTCGAAACTTGTTTTGTTTTTATATACTGTTACAGATAACTAAATAAATGTTTAAGGAGTTAAAGTGGCCCACAATCAGATGACTGTAACCTGCTTTAAGAGGGGTGATATCACAAGCGTTTAACTCACCTGTTCTAAGTCTACATCATCTGACAGTTTCATGTTCTTGGTGTGGATACGGAGAATCTCCAGACGTCCTGTAGCATCAGGGATACCAATGTCCACTTCTCTGTCAAATCTTCCTGTAATACACAATAACAATCGTGTGTCAGGTACCATAATTATCAAGTACAGGTAATTTAGGCAGGGAAATGACATGACATATATATATTTTAAGTAGGTGACTGCCTCCTTTAGTTATAGTAAGACAACAGCTTTCAATTAAAAAAATCTTCATAGAAAACGAAATACAGTATGAAAGCTTCAATGTACTGTAGCAACAAGAATTTTTACACTCTGCCTTTGGATAGCAGGCCTTTTAGCAAGCATATGTAATTGGATGATATTTTGAAGTGTGTAGGGCAATTTATGACTAAGGAAACAAGTTCTGACCTTATGTAGAATCAATGAAATGTAAAAAGTAGGTCAAGATATGCCACGTCCTTCTTTTAGAGTAAAATGTATAGCACTTATCTAGATGTATATAAAGTTTAAAGAGTGCGGGCTAGTATCCACATAGAAACAGACCTATTGACTTTAACCAGAATCATTGAAGCATTTTGATGAAATGTTTTTTTTTGCATATCGGATAAGGTCATCCGTGATTTACATGAGCACCGGTAAGCCTGATTTTACACAATGGAAGCCGATAAAAGCCACGCACACAAGCAATGTTGTTTATAACATCTACAGGTGCATGACATCATTGTTTAATTAACATACAACATTGATAGTTGACGATGTCCAGGGGTAGAATTTGACTTTTTTACCCACTTGCTTTTCTTTGCGAGTGCAGATATTTTCAACTCGCAAAAATGCATTTTTACTTGCACTTTTTTCTCTTTTTAAATATGACAGTTCTGTGCATAACTTTATAACTTATATAATACTTACATGTAGATAAGATTGTGTTGGAAAAGACTACTAAATATAACTAGTTTTTAATTTTCCTGTTTCATTATTTGATCATCTATGCTTATTTTGTACAGAAAAGGTGCACTCGCAGTTTTGAGCGAGTGCTGAAAATTTCTACTCGCATTTTGCGAGTGTGCGAGTGCTGAATTCGAGCCCTAATGTCAATGCACAAAATGCCGATGTTATGTAAGAAAAAGAATCGCTCATGGGTATCTGGTTTAGAGAGAAATTCTATCCTTAAGTGTCAGTTTTAATCTGAAACTCAGCTGGTACCTCAATAGAGCCTCGATTCCGATAAAACAATTATACCCCATATTGGAATTTCCAATCTTCACCTGATTCCATGGAAGATTCTTACATAACTCATCTAGATGTATCTGTGACTTAGAAATGGAGTACACTGTGTATGAAGTTGAAAGAGTCCAGGGCTTTCGATGAATTAAAACAAGGGTAAAAACTTTAACCACAATCAATGAACTGTAAAACAGTTGGTAAAGGGCACCTAATTTTGGTCATAATGTAAAGCTATTGATGACAGAACGACAGAACTTATGAACAGCTTTACTCTGAATCAACGAAAAGCAAGAAGTGGGTTATGGTCGGTCGTAGTAACATACTTTTGGTCGGAATGTAGCTATATCAAAATATGAAGTGTAAAAAGTAGGTCAAGGTTAGTCGCTGTGACCTAGTTTGGGTCAGATATTCAAGTTATCAAAATGTTTCTGTGTATAGAATTGGAAGAGTGTAGGGCTATCGGTGCCAGACGACAGAAGGCCAAGGGTAACAAGTTTTGCCCCTATAATGGTGCTTGGCAGAAATATGTTAAAATTCATCCTGGACTGAAGTTATACAATCTAGAAAGACTTGAAAAACCTTGTCTGCATAATCTATAAAAACACAATAAACAAATGTGCTTTCACTATCTGGGATCCCTTCTATGGACTGATGTAGTTAGAATGTGCTTTTGAATTTGTTAAAAAACCCAAACCTACCAAATCTTCTGAGTGCAGTATCGATGCTGTTGGGTCTGTTAGTGGCGGCCATGACAATTACATGTGCCCTCTGCTTCAAGCCGTCCATCAAGGTCAGTAGCTGTGATACAATTCTCCTTTCTACCTCTCCGTGTGTCTGTAATATACACACTCGGTATAAATTACATGGAAAAATGAAGCTCAACACATACACAAATATAATTAACAAATTCAGTTTGAAAATGTCAATTATATATATAGCCAGCAGCGACACGGAATGAATTTGCCAGATGTAATCACATGGTTGGACTGTTTTCCCGTAAGGTATAGTACATTCTAAACACTTGTAATTGTGTGAACTTCCACAATTTTTTCACAATGAATGTTTTTCCGAATTAATATGTTCTTTTTCACATTAAGACATATCTTACTATTGTTTTGTTTGCTGGTAGTACTCTTTTCATGTCAGAAATGTAACATATCCGTAAATCTTATTCTGAAACAACAATTGCTTATTTTAAATGAAAATCCCACCTTTTCTCTCTTCGGAGCAATAGCATCCAATTCATCAATAAAGATGATCGCAGGAGAATTCTTCTCTGCCTCTTCGAATGCTTTCCTTAGGTTACTTTCAGACTCACCAGCCAGTTTACTCATGATTTCAGGACCTATATAATATGTAGACATTTCATTTACATATTGCTTGATATTTTACGTTGTATAATTTGGAATTCAGAATTTTTCCCAAAGACATGGGCAGACTTTACCCAAAGGTTGTTAGCAAGATAAGAAATGGATAGCAATGCAGAGTTCCGAATAAACATTTGCATGAAACAGTCTCAGGGTAAGAAAAATACTTCGAATAAATTCATGAACTATTTTTTGGATACTACAATGTTGTACATACAAAACATAATCTTTTTTTTTTACATTATAACATACGACTATATGTAGCATGAAGTTCAGTTTGCTCTGATTTGATGATAAAAACACTCACCATTAATGAGAAAGAAGAAAGCTCCAGTCTCGTTGGCCACAGCTCTAGCAATCAGGGTTTTACCTGTACCTGGTGGTCCATACAACAATATACCTCGTGGTGGCTGAAATGTATCAAGTTCACATAATTTCTCATGTATCGGGATGCAGGTTTCGAGATACGATACATATCACCATACTTTCAAAAGACACATCCAAATAGAGAGAACTGTAACTAATGTTGTAATAACTTGTAGTTCAATCCATTTGCATATGTTGCTATGAATATTGTGATGTTGAATTGATGTATTGTAACATAGCTGCAATAAAATAGTATTAAACTAAACTTAAAACTAAAATTATCTTTAAAGCAAAGCTGTTGTCTGAATATAGTATAGAATGCTAATGTGTCCTTTATAAATGATGTATTAATGAACAGTTGCACTGAAATATATTGAAAAGATAAAAACTTTGTTTTCCTAATTTACCATCAGACCCCATGAATGATTTCAAAATGTGAAGCACTTCACCTTTCAAATCATCCTTGGGAACATATTATAATACTTAACTTTTGTGAGATATAAATGAAAGATGTTGTACAAAAAACTTTAAAATCACAACTTTATTCTCTTAGGACTAAAAGTAGACTACATAACCTGCAGACAGGTTGTCTGTTCTGTTGTTCTCATATACATGACGCTGTAAAGGCTCCTGAACAGCCATTGCACAACCGTTGGAGAGACCATCTTGACACATTGTTTGCCCATTTTGTGAAAAGTTGATTGAATGTTATGAAGCAATGATTTGACTGGCTAAAAGGAATTAGGACAGTCAATCAATATAAACTGATTACGATGCATCAATGTAGCAATATAATGAACGATCACTTGTAAGACATATATATAATCTACTGCATACCTTGACACCAATAGCTTTGAAGAGTTGTGGATGTCTGAGTGGCAACTCAACCATTTCTTTGATTTGAGCCAACTGTTTTCTGCAGCCTCCAATGTCATCATAACCAACTTCATTGAGAGTTTCCTCTTCTTCCTATTAAAAACACAAACAGACAGTCCTGATAAAGTTCACAAAGAAATGAGTATTCAGAGAACCGGACAAACAAACGTACCTGAAGCTTAAACAGACCCACTTATTCAAGAGTTGTTCAAACAGACATCTGTAGTGTACACGTACAGGAAAGCACTTGCAAACCAGAGGAAGTTCCAGTCAGTACAACAATGTCTGTGTATGGGTAGTAACAGTTAATGCAGCACTCCACATTCCCCAAAGCTCTTGTCTATTCACAATTATTTAGTCACTCATTCCAACACAGAAGCATCAATGCATTATCCGAGGATTTTTATTATAAAATTACTATCAATTCAGAAATAAATAATTAATACAAAGTGTGTCCACAAATTTAAAATATATTTTGCAAAAGTTTGAGAATCAACTTGTTTTATAGCAGTGTTGGGATAATTAAAACATAATTCTGATTTTATACTTATAATTCATTAATACATGATCTTGTATTCATTTGCTTGGGTACTGTTTGTTTTCTGATCATTAAACATGGAGTTGAAACTTACGTAGCTATGACAAGGTAATATGCACACAAACCTCTCGTTTGACAGGCTCTCCCTCACAATGTATGACTGTGTCTGGGGCCACTATACAGTATGGGGATGGATCTGTCTCTACAACTTTGAATTCCACAGCCCTCATACCACCTCGAACCACGAATATGTCGCCCTTTTTGATTGGTCTGTATGCTTCCAAGAAGTATGGCTTCAAAAATACTTCGAACAAATTTCTGAAATAAGGGTCTGGTATATAACTGAGCAGAAAACCAGTTCATACAGTCATATGGCGGCCAAAGTAATAGAAAATAAAATATTTACATTTTGGACCATTGACGTAAAACACCATACAAATCAAACAAACTAAATATGAACTGAATGACAATGAACAATGAACTAACGAGACTTGTTGTTTTATAGTTGTTCTAACAATCACTGGACAGGTTAATCCTTAATACTTACCCAGTGAGCCCTTCTACTGTGTCATCTATGGGGAGAACGTGAATTCTTTTACCATATTTCACATCTGGACACGACTGTATGCTGCAATATATTTACAGTAATATATACTATTATTTCTACGTGATTTAAGTTCGAAGAACTGTGTCTCAGATTTATTCACATGTTCGGCATTATCCAATCAGTTTATCCAATGTATTCAGTTTGACTAGCAAATGAAATGCATTTTCAAATGTGTTGTACTTAATCTAAGGCTAAAACTACTGATGCCAAATTTGTGTGAAAAATAATGATTTTTGTTAATAAATTAAAAAAAAAAAGGCAATTTGTTTACAGCTTAGTAACAGCTAATAGTTTATTTACTTTCAAATAATGTCTGCCAATTACAATGCCTTCCTGAAAGATCTGGACTTCGACAATTTTATGAAATTATAAATCTCTTCATACAAATTTAGGGTAATTTAGGGTTTGTGCAAAAGTTGAAGATAATATTTATTAAGTTATCTGCCCTTTGCTTGGAGGGTCAAGGTCACTTCCACATTTGCTTTGTCACGTTGCGATGTACCACTCAAGATACAACTATATGCAAAGTTTTAAAGCTCTAGTGCATACAGTTTGTGAGAAAATGACCTACCGGTAAACGCAAAACTTGATTGTTGACGCCTTCTACAGCAATCTTAACCAAACTAAACACCTTTGTCTTTTTTTTTTTTGAAAAGGCGAGACAAAAAATCTATTACACCCAACATACACAAATTTAATGTACAGTTATTGATTATGAGTAGATAAGATTTATTTAATTTTTAATTTAGCGTGTATAATGAATCATAATGAGTATCTGAATTAGTTAAAATGAGAAGCAGCTTTAACATGCTGAGAAATAAAACAAGAGGGCCATGATGGACCTATAGCGTTCAATTGAGTATTGGCCCATCGTCCAACTTCTCTGAAATCTTATGCTCATATAAAATCTGAGCAAGTTTGGTTAAGATTGCTCAAGAAATGTTGCCTCTGTCATGTTAACAAGATCAAACTGAAGGTGATCAATACCCCCGCAACACCGCTTTCAATTGCAAACATTGCACATAAAGAGACAATTTTGACTCATTTAACGCTTGAATTTCAAGTACGTTTCATAAAGATTGAATAATAAAAATATAAACAATTTTGGAAATTTTTTAACAATGAAAGGGCTATAACTCCAGCATTACCAGTGGATCTGGGAAAAAAACAACCTGTGTAAGTTTGGTTAAGAATGCTAGGGGGACGTAAATCCGTCAAAAATCAATGAATGAGTTGTGTTTTAAGGCATACCAACACATGAAAGGTTATTATGGTGCCTAAAAGGAATGAAAATGCCAGGCTCACCCTCCATTTACATCAAGATAAAAAATGTAGAATGGGCCAGAACATTCTTACCTGCAGAACTGCAGAGTTGCTGCAAAGTCTACAGTACACACTCCATTTATGATGGAGACACGTTTTTTCCACTGTTTGCATACGCGGTGTTAGAATAAAGAGACCTTGAATGAGAATGATATAAAATGACAAAAGGAATGTGGAGTTACCCCTCTGCATGTGACGTTTTGTTTGCAGTGGTTGTATTGGTTAAGATTGCAAAAGAAATGTGGCCTGTATTGTGTTAACATGTAAAATTTCATTTTTTGCTAATTCAGGGGCCATGACTCTGGTGTTACTGGTCCAATCTGGCTAGTTTGAGCTGTCATTAATATCAACAATCTTGTAAAGTTTGAAAAAGATCCGATGAAAAATAAAGGCCCTATCGCTTTGGTGTAAACAAGATGAAAAACTGAATATTTTGCTAATTCAGGGGCCATGACTCTGGTGTTACTGGTCCGATCTGGCTCATATCGAACTCGTCCGAGATCTTACAATCTGTGCAAGTTTGTCTAAGATTGCTCAAGAAATGTATCTATCGTGTAAACAAGCTAGATGTTGACGACGGACGAAGAGTGGTCACAATAGCTCACCCGTGAGCACGAAGATGAGCTAAAATCAGGACTAGTGACTATTTTTTGGACAGGGCCAGTAGTCCCGAGCTAGTGACTAAAAAAAATGTGTACAGCCCTGCTAGGCATTGATGGCAATAACTAACCTGACAATATCGCCTAGTCGGACACGTAGATTATTTCTGACACATCTGTTGATTCTGATTTTGTCATCTGTCACTGTATCATCTGATAGAACTATACAAACTGTTTCTTTTCTGCGTTTGCCTTTCAGTAAGACTGTGTCTCCTCTGAAAAGTTGGAGCTCGTCCATTTTTTTCTGAAATGTTAAATCTATACTTTAAACATGAGTGTTCAATAAAAAATTTGTTGCATTGCATGCATATACAAACAAAACAATTCCCAGGCATCAGGTTACACATTAAGGATGACCCAAGCAGTTAGTTCTCATGCAGGTTAACTATTGGTTATATAGTATCCAAGTAACTGAATTAAACACAGTCTTCGTGAAAAACTTTTTGAGCTACTAGCCCGTTGGGCATGTGACTTGCAAAAAATTTACTAGCTTGAACACATTTCTACTGACACAAATTTTTTCAAGTGTAATTTGAGTGTTATTTTTAGACAAATAATGAAATATGTATATTGTCACAGAAAGTTACATTCTCCATAGAATAATACCACAATTAATTAAATAATCAGTTTCGACCAACCAGCCAGTGGGTCTGAAAATTACAGGTCCTGTTTATTTCATAAACTTTTTTTGACTCACTAACTTCTGCATTATTTTTTTTGTCTGCCGTCCTTTCTCTGCCGGGTTTTGCCGCTTTGAAATAACAAATTAGGCTCATCGCGGGTTCCAAATAAGACTGAAAACGACCTTTAATTGATCAATATCAGTCAGGTTTACATCGTGGTTATGAGTCATACTAAATATTGCTCTTTCGTCCCCAACCTCGTTTGAAAACGGCAAAAAAATTGAAAACCAGTCTGTTCTGAAATTGATTCATTTCCGGCAATGTCAGCTTTTCAATTAGTTCACATGCAGTTGTTAATTTTTGGGTCTGATTTCGTTTGATTTATTTTGGCATTACTGTTTTGTCTTTAACATGTCCGACGGACATATCAACTTCTGAAATTAAATGATTTTTACCGACAGCGGGCTTTGGGCTACCGGCTAATTTCGAAGACTGCATAAATGTTCACATTTTCTATAACACCGAAATAGATAAAGTATAAAATAATAATGGTGGCTTCGTTTGAAGAGCCTGAAAAGTGGATACAAGTAACGGTAGCTTACAGGGTTTTCTTTAAGAACTGCAAATCAAGTTAACCTTTAGTGTTGCCTAATTGGTTCAAATTTACTATTGATCTTTGTTTACAATCGGTTGATGCCAACCGAGCAATCTTCGAACATATTTTCATTCATTTTAAGAAATGGAGTTTCTTACATTGTTGTCGAAATTTATGTTTTGTTTATTAATAAATCTGACATGTTGATGTGTTCGATCTAAAATCGGTATATTCTAGATTCCATTTTCCCCCATCTTTCTTGCTAATTATTTAAACGAATAAATTAGTAAAGTTTTAAGCGACTGTTGCTAATCTGAGACAGAAAAGATTGATTTTCATATCAGTTCACCAGAACATCACTACTCTAAGGGAATTGTTCTTCTACCTCCGACCCCAGGAGGGTTCAAAAGGTCAAATCCACTAAAAATTACCGAGTCATTTTTTAATATAACTTGGTATATATATCTGTCATAACAAACATATTTTTTCATCAAGGAAACTACATAATGAATGCAGCAAAGTCATCACAGGGCACACGGCCTTGCTACCCTTCTTTGCAGCGGCCTGTATAAGGCCCCTTCCCCATTCAAATTTCTTTTAAAATCACGCAGATTTCCCCATTATTTAAACTTGCTTTAGAAATTTCATTCCTCATTCATTCATAATAATGGTGGCTTCGTTTGAAGAGCCTGAAAAGTGGATACAAGTAACGGTAGCTTACAGGGTTTTCTTTAAGAACTGCAAATCAAATTAACCTTTAGTGTTGCCTAATTGGTTCAAATTTACTATTGATCTTTGTTTACAATCGGTTGATGCCAACCGAGCAATCTTCGAACATATTTTCACTCATTTTAAGAAATGGAGTTTCTTACATTGTTGTCGAAATTTATGTTTGTTTATTAATAAATCTGACATATTGATGTGTTCGATCTAAAATCGGTATATTCTGGATTCCATTTTCCCCCATCTTTCTTGCTAATTATTTAAACGAATAAATTAGTAAAGTTTTAAGCGACTGTTGCTAATCTGAGACAGAAAAGATTGATTTTCATATCAGTTCACCAGAACATCACTACTCTAAGGGTATTGTTATTCTACCTCCGACCCCAGGAGGGTTCAAAAGGTCAAATCCACTAAAAATTACCGAGTCATTTTTTAATATAACTTGGTATATATATCTGTCATAACAAACATATTTTTTCATCAAGGAAACTACATAATGAATGCAGCAAAGTCATCACAGGGCACACGGCCTTGCTACCCTTCGTTGCAGCGGCCTGTATAAGGCCCCTTCCCCATTATTTAAACTTGCCTTGGAAATTTCATTCCTCATTCATGGATTCCACCCCCCCCCCCCCCCCCACATCCCAATTTAAGGGCAAAAGGCCTTTTCCCCAAACCTGATATAAAAGGCCATGGGACTGGAAAAATTATTTCCGAGTTGATCGTCCTACGTAATAATTGAATGGTCAAATTGATCAATTTTTTGAATAATTTATCTGAATTTCTACACATCCTGCATCAATGAGCACTCGTCATGGTGAGTGGAATTTTCATGCCTGCATCATAACATGCATGTAAAAGTAGCAATCAGAATAATGGCCGATTTCCACACTCATGGCCTCTTTAACAAATTCAAATACCTTGATCTTTGGCATAATGCGCGTTAATTAATTTTTTTATATATGTTTATCTTTGAACCCAAATTATGGCACGATTTAAGTAGGCGACACTCTGTCTTGTAAAGCCACACACTCCTACCATCTGAACTTATCAATTATCTTGTTATGTCGAGATCGAAAAAACCCTTTTTACTTATCAACTGTGTGTGGAATGGTATGAATTGAATGTTGTTTAACGGCCCATCAACACAGTAAAGGTTATTTAGAGCCGCCCCAGAGAGAGGGGAAGGATACATAGGAATCCTGGAACTGTGCCCTACTCTTATTATCGAATAGATTCCTATGGTTCTTTAACGTGCTCGGAGGATAGAACGATACACGGGACCGCCCGGTTTACGTCCCAATCCGACGGACGAGGCTAAGGGAAAGTGTCTTGCCCAAGAACAAACCGACGAAACTCAGTGGTATGGTTCAGTATATTTAATCCTGTTGGTTGATTATACTAGTAATATTAAGAAACTGTTTACCTGTGATAAAGATACAACTGAATTGTCTTCATTGATGGCCTCCTCAACCAGCAGGCGGTTGGGCCTTTCCTTCCTCTTAAGGATGGCTGTTGACAGGTCATCTCTGAAAAACAGAACATTTTAAATGTTTTTAAAATCTAACTCTTGGTTCATCCGTAAAAAATGTTGGTTTGGTGTGCTCCGACCTACTCACAAAATCACCTACCCACCAAAAAACAGTTTTTGCTTCGGAGCACAAGCAAACCAACAATCTTTTTGCCTTACGTTTAAAACAAAATTCTGCAGTCAAGGTCTGCTTTTATCAAATATATTAAAAATAAAAATATGTATCATACTCATCTCTTGCTGGAACATTCTCTTGTCTCATTCTTAGGCTGCACTTGTACAAAATTGATCACATTTGTGTTCACAATTGAAATTAAGTCATTGAATGTAAATATACATTTATTATATTATGTTTATTAATTAGTGTAGCATGAATGTGATGTTTTTCTTCACATATTACAATATATCCAGAATATCATTTTATGAAATGTGAACAGACACTGATGACACCAAGAGCTTTTATGCCAAGCTATGATTTAGCAAAATTTGGATAGAGCCATGACACTGCTCATAACTGTAAATAAATTCACACTCAATCCAATACAGACACGTCTATATTTACAAAGTTTTGTGTCATAATTCTATTTTTAGAAAAGGTATTTTCCAGAAGGAAAACAAAATTATCACAATGTTCTATCTTATAAACCATTAATCCACAAATATATTAAAACATAAATCTGTTGAAGCTGGAACATACTAAATCATCTAGGACATAGACTAGTATGTAGTAGTTCCATGGGTTTCTGCTTTCAATATAATATTCATCTTGACAGACGTTCTTAGAAACAAAAGAAAATCTCAGAAAAAAGAAAAAACGACCAAGAGAGAACAACAAAAACGAAGAACAATTGCTGCAGTTCACAATCATATATAAAACATGTAAATATAAGCAATTATAAATCCTGGCAACATTATCTAATTATTTTACTTTCATGTTGCGCAAGAATGACATTGTAAAATTGAAGGAAAACGCAAGCATCCTCAGTCAACAGTGTCCGATTTAGAGGATTTATCTTGTTTCAGTTAATTCGTTAGGAAACTTTGGCGAAAATGTATATTGTTAAATAAATAAACTTTTGAAATGTCTCACCCTGCGCCTTCTGCCATGTTTTTTTGATGTCAAAAATGAAAAATTAACGTGGAGGTTTGATAATCGAAACTTGTTCCTGTCCGCACCGGTGAATAATGTCGATCGACTTCACGTGCGAACGCGATATTATTTTTTACGAAATTAATTTTAACAAAAGAAAATGCATTACCACATACAACCAAATAAATAATTAACACAAAATATATGTAAAGAAAACAAGAAAAAATATAAATTGCATAAACAAATTATGAACAAGAGCTGCTTGTTTTTTTTAATGTACTCCTGTACATTGTTCTTTTTGTTCGTACAAGCCTCAACAGTAAAAATGTTTTGAGAACTTGTTAAATTATGTATCACCTTTTAAAAAAATAATGTTACAATTCGACCAAATGATAAACATTGGTATGATTCTGAAATGAGACGTGTCTCGAGACAGCGTGACCGCCAGAAGAAAAAGCTACGCTCACTCAGTCTTCCATCGACCTGACCTACGTAATAAAGTCAACAATCTTAAAACACCTGCGAAAAATGCTTTTTCAGCAGTATTGAAGACACAATTACTGAATAAAGTATCACTGACAGGCGACACTATTGGAAACTTTTGAAATACTTTATTAAGTCAAATAAAAACGCTGAAACCATTCCTCCTTTAAAAACGACATTACCAAATGGCGATACGTCATTCTCAATAATTGACCACGATAAAGCAAATTGTAAAGAGTGAAACCAGCTACAATCAAAATGTTTTTTGAACTTCAGAGATTTGTGCTAAGGAGTTTGATTCACTTAAAAAAGATGAATTGCTATTGCTTGCAAAACATTATAAGTTATCCAAATGTAAATCTTCTATGAGAAAATGTGAGATTAAATATATTTTGATTGCAATTTGTGGTAATTTGTTGGGTAATTTGTTGGTGGAAACAGAATATAATTTAAAATTAAAAGAAATTTAATTATAAAAAATGAAAATTGAAAAATAAATAAAAGAAAATGAAGCCAAAGAGCGGGAAAAAATTTAATTGAGACAAATGGAAATGAAAGAAAAAGAAATGTAATGAAAGAAAAAGAAATATAAATGAAATTAAAGGAAGAAAAAGAAAGAAGAGAATTTGAATTAGAGATCCGGAAAATGTATTGACAAGCAAGGTAAGTTCACCATCTCCACCCTCCCATTCATCTACTTTTGATGTTACTAAACATATTATAATAGTACCGCCTTTTCAAGAAAAGAAAGTTGACAAATATTTTCTTCATTTTGAAAATTTGAAATGGCCAATAGAACATTCGAGATTACTTTTACAGACGGTGTTTTAATTGGAAAAACCTGTGAGGTTGCGAGACACAGGAGCTTCTTAATCATTATTAGCAGATAGCATGCCTTTTTCTGAGTATACTTATTCTGGTACTAATATACTTATTCAAGGGGTAGAGTGCGGTTATTCGACTGTCCCTCTCCATAAGATTTATTTGTCATCAGGTTAGGTTACTGGACCCGTGGTTGTGGGAATAAGATCTTTGTCATTTGAAGGTGTCCATTTGTTACTAGGCAAAACTTAACCGAACTGGAGATAAGGTCGTAGTTAATCCACTTGTATCTGACAATAAATACTGATAAAGGTGATCCTTTGGGAGCAACAAACACAACTAAGAGAATAAAGCAGCAGACTCGGTTTTATTTTGTCTGTTCATGAGAAGTAATGAAAGAAGCAACACCTCTCACGCCCCCTAGCACCGGCTTAAGCGGTATTCTACTTCAAAGCCACCTATATTGGGCTCGCTGGTCCCAAAGGACCAGTAAAAATAACACTACTGATTCGCAGCACGGGGAGACTTTTTACAGAGCCACTCTGTACTAAACGAACGCTAGTGTGAATGTTAATAAATACTGATAAAGGTGATCATTTGGGTGCAACAAACACAATTAAGAGAATAAAGCAGCAGACTCGGTTTTATTGAGTCTGTTCATGAGAAGTAATGAAAGAATCAATACCTCTCACGCCCACTAGCACCGGCTTAAGCGGTATTCTACTTCAAAGCCACCTATATTGGGCTTTGGGACCAGTAAAAATAACACTACTGATTCGTAGCACGGGGATACTTTTTACAGCCGCCACCCTGCACTAAACGAACGATAGTGTGAATGTTAATAAATACTGATAAATACAGACTCAGTTTTATTGTCTGCTGCTTTTATTTAAGCCTTCTTTGGATCAATCCCCTGATCCCGTTGAAAAGGATATACCTGATTTGTATCCGGCGTGTGTGCAGTTACACTGAACGACTTTAAAAACGCAACAGGGAAATAAACTAAGATAACTGACTAATTTCAATAGAAATGAATTTTTAATTTTATCTATTCTATTTAACAATATCTACAGTT